>OAMR01000160.1:2007042-2019583 GCA_900205405.1 Echinochloa crus-galli | reverse complement strand
CCCACACACACACACACACACACACACACACTTTCCTTTGCATAAGATACACCATTTGGTCAATCTGTACTTTTTCTTGTGCTCATCGCATTGCAAAAAAACCGCACCTATAATAGTCCAGTTTTTTTTGGGTAGACTAGATAAACATTGGTAGACTAGATAGAACAAAGTTTACTAACACTAGCCTCCCTCCAACCGATCGACAATTGTTTGCCCTTCCATCTACCAAGCTTCTTTTGAAATATTTCCTCTATCATCTCCCAACTTTTCTTCGAAACTCTATAAGGACTCATATGACGGCTAGGTCAGATAAAAAATTGGATGGCTAAAAGATGGGGATGCCAACACCGCCCTCTTTCACTCCCAAGCGCGCCATAGGAATAGAAAAAAATTTCATATCCAAATAGTTTCGGGTGATGATGTGCTCACTGGCCACGAGGAAAAAGCTACCAAAATCTTCATGTTCTATCACAAGCTCCTAGGCACTTCTCAATAGAGAGATATCTCCATCAACTTGGACAATATGGAGCTTAATCAACATGAAATGTCTGATCTCGAGTTGGTCATTAGTGGGAAGATGTGGAACATTATCAAACATCTACCATCTGACAAGGCACCTGGACCAGATGGGTATACCGGTCGATTCTAGAAACAATGGCTGGTCCATTATCACGCCAGAAGCGATGGCGGCCCTTGCCGGTCGCGAATGAAGTGTAAGTCAATCTCCACATGCTTCGTCCGTTGATGTTGAACCAGGTTGGTGGAGAGGTAGACGGCATTAACGATGTCGCAGTAGACGAGCGTGCTCTTGGCGAGTGGACTGTGAAGCTCAGCCAAGAGCTGTCAAAGCTAGGACGCCTCCGCCATACCGTTAGCGACAGGCCGGTACTCCGTCTCTGCACTGGAGCGGGAGACACCCGGCTGCCGCGTGGACGACCAAGAGACAAGATTACCGCCTAGGAATTTCTGCGTGTTTGCCGAAAGTAATTCAAAACTGACCTATATATACCTCTAATAAGATTTAAATTCTAAAAAACTATATTTAGTCCCTTATGGTCCATTCTAGCCAACATCTGGGATATTGACGAAAAATTCAATTGACTTATATGAAAAATTCATACTTCTACTAGCCATCTTGTTATAAAATAATGATAATAATACCAAAAACATCTCCAAAAATTCTGAAAATTGGCATGGAGTCATTTTATGGATGTTTACACTTGACATAAAACTTTCATTAGGTTCGATGAAAAAGGAGTATATATTGTTCATAAACTAGATTGTTCTCTCACATTGTTTCATACAACTCAACTCATACTTTGAAATTCCATACAACTCAACTCTTATATTGCACATATACACTTACAAATTGGACACAACCACACATTTAGTATAGTATTAGCAAATATGAAGTTACGTTACCATTTGTTCTTCAAAAAAGTTGGTTCAACTCCAATTTGAAATTCAAGATCAAATTCATTTAAAGAAGTTTAAAGGAAACTCAATTTTTCTCATAAATCTAGATCTCAAATAAAAAACCCTTCAACATGAAAGTTGTAGAACTTTTAATTCTAAGAGACTTTTGTTTTGGCCGATTTTTGAGTTTTAATATGTTTTCTCTTTAAATCTCAGTCAAACATCGTTTGACTCTGGGTCAACTCTCCTAAATTTATTTTACTACATAAACCACAGCTCAAATAAAAAATCGCCCAATATGAAAGTTGTAGGGTTTTAAATTCTAAGAAACTTTTGTTTTGACCAAAATTTTAGTTTCAACATAAAAACCTTAGGAAACGGTAAAGAACCGTTTGTGATGAATCAGCATCACAAACGATTTTTTAAAAACCGTTTGTGATAATGGGCCATCACAAACGGTTCCAACGGCTAGTGAGCTGGAGCCTTGAAAACCGTTTGTGATGGCTGTTTGTGATAGAGTGTTTGTGATGTTGAGTTCTCTAGTAGTGGCATAGCCGGAGGTGGAGTGGCGAGTGTCCTGGCACCTAGCCCAGCCAACATCGGTGTAGACGACCAACTCAATAGAGGGAGTCCAGCGGAGGACCAACCCCAAGTCCACAGTGCCACGAACGTAGTGGAGGGGCTGCTTTGGTGCAGCAAGATGTGACTCCCAGGGATTGTGCATATGAAGACAGACCTGCTGAATGGCATACGCAGGGTCCGGCCTAGTGAAGGTGGCATACTACATGGCAGCAGCAAGACTTCGGAAAGCAGTAGGATCGGCCACAGGAGCACCCATATCGGCAGACAGCTCCACCTGAGTATCAACAGGAGTAGAACATGGCTTGCAATCTGACATGCCAGCCTGCTCCAGGATATCAAGAGCATACTGCCGCTGGAGCTGACCCAAATCCTTCATAGCGAACTCGTGCTGCAGAGACGAGATGATGCGCCAAAGCAACTTCTGACTCGAGGCTGTGAGATCAGTGTCATCAACATAAAGCAGTAGATATGCAGTCTCGTCCCCATGTCGATAAACAAATAGAGAGGTGTCAGACTTGGCCTCTGTGAAGCCCAATATCACAAAGAACGTGGCAAACCAGGAGTACCAAGCCTGCTGAGCTGAGATGTGGATGACTATAATCCACAAATCCCGCTGGCTGACTGTAATAGACTGTCTCTGACAGAGTGCCATGGAGGAAGGCATTCTTCACATCGAGCTGGCGCACAGGCCATGACCAGGAGAGAGCAATTGAGAGGACTGTGTGCACTGTAGCAAGCTTCACCACTGGAGTAAAAGTCTCATCATAGTCCACTCCAGGCTACTGAGTGAAACTCCGTAGTACCCATTGAGCCTTATAGCACTCCAGAGTACCATCAGCCCGACGCTTATGCGTCTATATCCACTCATCGGTCACAAAATTGCAACAAGACAGACACGGCATGAGGTCCCACGTCTGGTTGACAAGAGGAGACTCGTACTCCTCTTGCATCGCACGACACCAGTTGGGATCCGCCAGGGCGTCGCAGACAGAGGAGGGTACTAGCAAGATCCGCGGCTCACCCTTGATGCCAGAGAGAGCCCCGGACCGAAGAACTCCAGCCGCCTGTCGCGTCACCATGGGATAAGTATAACCAGAGTCCCAATGGATGATCTGCGGGTGGTAAACAGCCGGCTCGACAAGAGAGCGAGGCGGTGGCGGCGGCGACGGTGACGGCGAAGGCGTCAGTGGAGGCGGAGCCATCGTACACGCTCGAAGATGCGCACAGGGTGTGTGTAGCGTGCGGGGGCCTCCGGGGCCGAAGCTGGAGGCCCCGACATCGATGCTGGCACCGAACGATGTCGGTACACCTGCATCGGCTTGGCGAAGCGCGCAGGAGGCATCAGGACTGTGAGTGGCACAACAGGAGGTGTCTGGGCCATGCACGGTGCAGCAGTGGCCATCAGAGCTGCACATGGCGCGGGAGGAGGCACCGGGGCTGCGCACGACGTGGCAGGTGGCACCATAAATGGTGTCGGTGCACCAGGAAGACCAGCGGGAAAAGGACAGACAGAAATAAGTGGCTGAACCACCGAGTATGAAAACAGTCTCAAACTCAGGAGTTGGAGACGGTGTAGAGGAGGTGGAGTACGGGAAATCCGACTCGTCGAACACAAAGTGTCGGGAGATGAGGTCTTGGTGAGAGGTGATGTCATAGCAACATTACCCCTTGTGGTCTGGAGAGTGACCAAGAAACAAACAATGTGTTGAATGGGGCGCCAGCCTGTGAGGAGCAGTGGTGGTGATGTTAGGGTAACATGCACAACTGAAGACACGAAGGTGATCGTAGCTAGGAGGGGTACCAAAGAGAGCGTGGTGTGGGGTGGGAGCGGGACAAGCAGTGGAAGGACAAGCAGTGGTGCGGAGGGTCTCAACCCAGATGCGCGGGGGCAGAGAGGCCTGGATTAGAAGGGTGTGCTTGACATCGTTCGTGGTTCGAAGCATGTGCTCAGCCTTGCCGTTCTAGGGAGAAGTATATGGACAAGACATGCGCAGCTGAACACACCAAAGGAGGAAGAAAGGATGGGAGGTGTTGTTATCGAACTCACACCCATTGTTGCACTGGACGGCCTTAACGGTGAGGCCGAACTGAGTAGACACCCATGCAAAAAAGTTAAGGAGGCTGGGTTCCGGGTATGCTGGCACTGGCCTTCAGCAACATTGGTCCGGCACCGCCACTTTGCACCGACTAGATTGCCGACTCGCGCGCTACCCACCACAACACACCTGACGCTGGTGTCCTCTCTTCTGTCCGACCCTCACATCCATCTTATCCTTGTCACCTTCGTGGGTTCTGCTCTTAGTCCTTTTTGCCTTTCCAATGTTCTTGTTGCTCCCCAGATGATTCACAACCTTCTTTCCATTGGAGGAGGTAGAGATCGAGAGGAGAAGGGGAGAGGACGCCAGCGGCCGGCGCGCCATGGAGCTGGCGGCGGTGGTGGCAGTAGCTAGAGGAGAGAGAAGAGAAACCTAGCTGATACCATGCTAGAGGAATAATGCTCAGTGTATTCATCCAAACCCTAGAAGGGTGGGCAATATAGCGATGCCATGCTAGAGAAATAATGCTCAGTGTATTCTTCCAAACTCTAGAAGGGTGGGCAATATAGTAGTTGTACATGGGTCTCTAGATGGCCTTATACATGGGCCATATGGGGCACTCTCGTATACACTAACATGGACCCTTTGGAATGTGAGGAATAGTGTAGTGTTCATCGTAATTGCCCTGAGAGTTCATAGGGCCCAACTGTTGCACGAGTGCCTTGGTCACTGCTAGACTCCTCACGTGCAGAATTATTTCCATTATTAAATGAACAATTACCAATTATCCAAAAAAAAATTCATAAATATATAAAGTACATGAATTATTTAGATGATGACCAAATCAATAAGCCTAGAATTTCTGGTTTGTTGCACTAGTAACCCATACACGAGATAAGCTTCAGAAAATGCTGCCAATAACTAGAAATATTCCATTTAGGTACCGTTAAAGTTTACTTTGTCATATGCTCCTTCTAATACAGAAGGATACTAGCTGTATTAACCAATCTGTACCATATCAAATATTCATCATTATATGAAAAAGACGATTTCATTTTTCTCCAACAAGTGAAAGACATGGAAATAAACTGGGGGCCAAGTTGTGCCAAAACTAATTAATAAAGAAGAGGTCATTGTCATATTGGGTGGGTACTTGTTGAAGAATGAATATGCTTAAAATGCTCTTCTCCAGGTTAGTGCTTGTAAAAGATGTTTATTTTGAGAAAGGAATTAACTACAGCAATCCAGATAAATGTGTGCATATTGTGGCCATCATTAAGCTGTCTATGTTCTTGCTCCAGGTTAAAGCAATCATAATCTTGCTATATGTATGTGTGCAGTTAGCTAGTTGAGAAAACTTTGTTCTATAACTGAGTTCAGTTGATTTAACCATGACAATCTACAAGTTTTAGCAGCTCAGGTCCTAACCGTTTAAATCAACAGATACGGCTAGTTGTGCTAGCAGCGGTAAAAGCCTAGAGTGCAAGCACAGTCTTACAAGTACGTTACCTATTGGACTACCGGCAGACATTATTAAGGATTTTACTTGTGATTTCTCTCCAGAGCGAGTAATTTGTCAATCAGTATTTGGAACAGTTTATAAGGTATGGTTGGTCCCCTTTCGTTTAAACAAGGAACTTTGTCACGCAAAATCCTTCTTTTATTTTTTTTTCTCGAAAGACGTAGGAGAGCTGCGCTTCATTATATTAAGAAGATGAAAAAGGGAATAGATCCCTGAGAATACAAAACACCGACTCCACACAATACACCCACACACTCAACACACACACTCACCCAACACAGACACACCCAGCACCTAGGGATTCTGAGAGACACTACGCGCCCGTGAAAGAAGTGGAGGACGACCAGTAGTAATCCTTCGGGAATCTATTCTTCCGAATTGGGGGCAGTCAAGAGATCAATTCCTCGAGCCCCCGCCATCGACCATAGTTTTCTCTCTTCACTTGATAAGGTCAGGGCGCGTACCATATTTGGCTCAATTTTATCAAAGACACATCTATTCCGTTGAGTCCATAAAGTCCAGGCTCCAAGGATTATAAGTGAATTGATGCCTTGCAGGACTAAACCAGTTCTGTCACCACTGATTCGTTCCCACCATTCAAAGAAAGAAACTTCCGCTGGCTGAGGAGAAAGAGCCTGCAGGCGCACCTGTGAGAGGAAATGGAACCAGAACTCTCTTACAAAGGTGCAGCCAACAAGTAGATGATCTATTGTTTCTGTTGCTTGATCACACATAGAGCAGTGCAACGGATGTGGGAGGCCTCGGCGCGCTAGACGGTCGGATGTCCAGCAGCGGTTATGGGCGACTAACCACATAAAGAAACAGCATCTGGCCGGTGCCCAAGTCTTCCAGACTTTCTCCCAAGGTCTGAAGATTGTTGATCCCAAGAAAAACCCCTCATATGCAGACTTAGCAGAGTATTGACCATTTGTTTCAAGTCTCCAAATGTGTCTATCTTCAGTATCAGGCTGCAATTGAACAGTACATAGGATATCCCACTGATGGAGATAGTCAGTGAGCACTCCAACTATAAGACCTCCCTGAATATCTGTTATCCAACTTTGATTGCTGAGAGCTTCTTTCACGGTTCTCTTTTTACGCCTCCTGACAGGGATAGTGGCCATGAGTCGAGGCGCGAGGTCTGCAATGCTCTGGCCATGGAGCCATCGGTCTGTCCAGAACAGAGTGGTTGCTCCGTCCCCTACTTCAGAAAAAACAGCTGCTGCAAAAAATGCTCTTATCTGCTCAGGTACATGCATGGTGAAGTCTGCCCAGGGACGATTCGGCTCTGTTTTTTGTAACCAAGTCCAACGCATCTTCAGTGACCATCCCAAAGTCTTGAGATCTGAAATTCCTAGTCCTCCCAACTCTTTGGGTCGGCACACTTTGAGCCAAGCAACCACACAGTGACCCCCACGTACCTCCCTGCGACCTTTCTAAAGGAACCCCCGTCTAATTTTATCTATTGCTTTGATAGTCCAAGCTGGAAGGTCTACAGCCATAAATAAGTATATGATCATTCCAGTGAGCACAAATTGCACCTGCACCATTCTTCCAGCCTTAGTCATCAGATTCGCCTTCCAACCCGGGAGCTGATCTGCAATTCGGTCAATGAATGGTTGTGTTTGTTCCTTCGTTAGCTTTTTTAGGGAGAGGGGCAGGCCGAGATATTTGCATGGGAAGTCCACAAGTGCACAGGGTAACATTGTTTGTACTGTTGTTATATCAGTTTCCTCACATCTGATAGGTAACACATTGCTTTTCTGCAGATTGGTCTTGAGTCCTGTTGCTTCCCCGAACAAACTGAGAATATCCATGGTCACGTTAATGTCCTCAGCAGTAGGACGGAGGAACAGCACCACATCATCCGCATATATGGAGATGCGATGCTTGAAAGCCCTCCTTGACAATGGCAACAACAAGCCTTCATGTGCAGCCTTTGAAATCATATGCCCCAACACATCCATGACCAAAATAAACAACATTGGGAGAGAGGGTCCCCCTGTCGTAATCCCCGATGATGGGAGATTTGTTCACCAGGGACTCCATTCATTAGCACTTGGGTAGTCGAGGTGTAATGTTAGCATCCCCATCTTTTAGCCAACTGATTCTTGATCTGAGACGTGCTATTGTACGCTTGAGAGATGCAAGAGCTAGGCTGTGCTTTTTTAGATTATTTTGAACCACAGTTCTTCTGGGAATAGTTGGCGATTGTCCTGAGCTATCTCAAGTTGATGGAGTATTTCCCTTGCGATTGCAAGCTGCATTGATACCTGACCGACCGCTTTGCTGCTCCAACTTTGCAGGCTTCTGGATACTGCTCTGAACTTTTTGTACACTGCCTCCTAATGCATCCAAATTAATAGTACGCTCCCTTACAGTACTGCTGCCTAGCAAATTATCATAGAACTCATCAATTACTGCAGCTTTCTCCTCCTGGCTGGTGCATATTCTATCCCCTGAGGCTAGCTTTCCAATGAAATTCTTCCTTTTTCTGTGTTGGGCATGGAGGTGAAACAATTGTGTGTTAGCATCCCCATCTTTTAGCCAACTGATTCTTGATCTGAGACGTGCTATTGTACGCTTGAGAGATGCAAGAGCTAGGCTGTGCTTTTTTAGATTATTTTGAACCACAGTTCTTCTGGGAATAGTTGGCGATTGTCCTGAGCTATCTCAAGTTGATGGAGTATTTCCCTTGCGATTGCAAGCTGCATTGATACCTGACCGACTGCTTTGCTGCTCCAACTTTGCAGGCTTCTGGATACTGCTCTGAACTTTTTGTCTAGAGTAATGAAGGGGCATGGATCAGTAGGAACAGAAACCCAAGCAGCTTCAACAGCTTCATGAAAACCCTCCAATTTAGGCCAAAAGGACTCAAAATGGAAACGATGTCGATCTGGTTTGTTGTCATGGAGACCAAGAATCAAGGGGCAATGATCAGAGTCTTCAGAGGCTATACTTTGAAGCAGGCAATTGGGAAATTTCTCCTCCCAATCAACTGTACACAGAACTCTGTCCAATCTCACAAGAGTAGGACAATTTTATTGATTTGACCAGGTGTATTTTCTACCATGCAGGGGCAGATCTTTGAGGGCCAGATCGTTGATCAATTTTCGAAATCGCCCCATCATTGCTCTATTAAGATTAGAATTGTTCTTGTCCTCATCCTTGTAGATAAGATTCAAGTCACCAGCCACCATCCAAGGGCCTGGACAGGCCGTCCTAATGTCACGCAGTTCTTGTAAGAACTGAATCTTGTCATCATTTCCTTGTGGGCCATAGACACAAGTTAGCCACCATGGCTGTCCATTTGAATGAGAGAATTGAATTGTTACACTATGATTGTCAATTCTTGAAGCATCTGAGGCTCTGATGTGTCTTCTCCATGCTACTAGGATCCCACCACTGGCACCAATAGCAGGGACTGCAAGGAAGTCTGAGAAATCTGAGCCTAGAGCAGCTAACATGACTCTATTAGATATTTCAGAATTTTTTGTTTCCTGAATGCACACAATGTCTGCCCTTGATGTGTCCACAATGGTGCACAGAGAGTCTTGTCTACCAGTAGAATTGAGACCCCTTACGTTCCAAATAAGAATTTTACTAGGATCCATAGAAAAACAATTGAAACGACCAAAAGTGGTAGCAGGTTAAATAACCAAATTCTCATCAATTTTCTGACCCAATTCCTCAGGTAAGGACCATTTGAACAAAGCCGTCATGGCCTGAATATGTGAGGCAGAAGGCCGGTCACCAAATAATTTGGCATACTCATCTTGGGCTTGTTCATCGATACCTTCATTTTCGCTGATGATGTCCAGGGCCCGCATTACCTTCTTTCTTGCTCTAATCTCAAGATCACCCTGATGAAATTCAACTGCAGCTCCGGCGAGTCGACGACTGCGTCGTGGAGTTTCGTCTACTAGCTGTGTCTTGCGCCTGCGTTTGTGGATGACAGGCATGGGGAGCAGACCCTCAGCCCGGCAAGTGAGCTTGTCGAGGAAGGCCGCCTGAGCTTCTGATGGGGTGAGAGGGGGAGGCGGGGGGCCCCCGTCGCTGGAGTCTGCATCTGCGGTCGGGATCAGGGAGGGAGCTACTTCCGCGGCTACCACCTTCCCCGCCCCTACCGCGTCTCCGGCCGCCAAGGCCGCAGCATCTGGCAGTGCCAAATCCGCGGAGAGAGCTTGAGGGTAGCAAGCCTCCACGGCTTCCACCCCTCCATCCGCACATGGCGTCTCGAGCTGGCGGCGAGCCTGAAGAGTTCGGCGCCTAGAATAGACGCGCGTTGGTGTAGAATGGAGCGGGAGGCTGCGGCAGAGATGACTTGACTGTCGGAGGTGTGCGTGGAGGGGTCTGCGTTGAAGCCAGAGGAACCATGGGCTCGACACTGGTGGCCATCGTGGGCCAACTTGGGGAGGCCGGATGCACCGTGGCCTCAGCAAGGCCCAAGTCGTTGATCTTTTCTACCAGGCTGCTCAAGCATGAGTCATCGAGGCCCACAGCCGGCCCGTTTGAATCGCTAGAGGGTCCAATCGGAGATGGGCCAGCCGTTGCATCTTCTGAACACACCAGCTTGAGCTCCCTAGAGACGGTCACCCTCATTTCATTTACAGCCAGCTTTTCGCATCGATCTCGCAGCTCGACATCATCATCTTTCAAAACCACTTGTTTATCATTAAAGATGGCTTTTCTGCTTCCCGGCGTTGCTCCTTCAATGCAGCCCGCTTGGGAGCCAATCGCCGCCCGTGGTGACGCCTCGTGCGACGCAACAGGTGCCGCCTGTTTCCCATACACCTGGGACGTTGAGGCACCAGCATCGCCGCCGCCGCCGGCGGCCGTTTCACGCCGCAATGGCCCCGCTGCCACGAAACAACGCCGCTGCCGAGTGGGAGGACCACCATCGCTGCTGTCATCAGGGGGAGGGGATGGTGATGGCCTTGGAGCTGAGGTGCCGGAGGGAGGAATCATGGTTGTCTTGAAACTGATAGGGTAAGCCAAGAGTCTCTTCACCGGAGGATTTTCTAGTATGGCATTCGATGGCTCTGCAACCCAGAGTTCCTTGGACGGAGGAATTTTGCTTGAATCCACACACCATGCAGAACATCTGAAGGATGCTAGATCATTGAGCTCAGATGTGTCCCTAGCACACGATCAATCATAGCATGTGGGTTCAGGAGCTGCTCCACAGTGGAGGTCTCCCATACATGTGCAGGAATCCCACTAATCTCCACGTTCACTTGACAGGGCAAGACTTTCCCTACAGCACCGGCAAGACGATTCCACTTTTTGCACACGAGACTGAATTCTGTCGAACGGAGTGGTTGCTGTGAGTTAATCAAGCGAGTTACTGAACTCACATCGGGTAGCATGAGTAAGTAGCTTGATGACGAGGCTCGACAGAGAACTAGAGAGCTTGGGTCGACGTCGAGTCTAGCCGCAAGAACCTCGGCAACAGCATGAGCAGGCGCTAGGGGTGCGTCGCTAATGACCGTAACGATCACAGCATGCGCAAGATCCTCCTCCGCTCGTGCAATACGACTGCTCCAGTTGATGATGCAAGGTGGAGTAGCTGGCTCCTCTGGTGCTGGTGCTTCATGGGTTACCATGGCATTAGTGTTCTCTGATAGGGGGGCTCCTGGTGACGCAGAGAACTCCATCCGCCCAGCATCAGGGCGGTGGCGAAACCGCGGCCGCCGCCTTCGGCGTCTTCCAGAGCCCTGTCCCGCACTGTCACGCACCGTAGCAGCTGGTTCGGTCATTGCTGCCTTCTGACCAAGTGACGATCCTGCCGCATTCCACCCCGAGCTCGCCGGAGAGGACCGTTGCGAGGGGATGATGCCAGTCCGCCCCTCCCTCGCCGGAGGTGACCGTTGCGAGACGGCGGTGCCGGCCGCAGCCAATTCTTGAAGCATCTGAGGCTCTGATGTGTCTTCTCCATGCTACTAGGATCCCACCACTAGCACCAATAGCAGGGACTGCAAGGAAGTCAGAGAAATCTGAGCCTAGAGCAGCTAACATGACTCTATTAGATATTTCAGAAATTTTTGTTTCCTGAATGCACACAATGTCTGCCCTTGATGTGTCCACAATGGTGCGCAGAGAGTCTTGTCTACCGGTAGAATTGAGACCCCTTACGTTCCAAATAAGAATTTTACTAGGATCCATAGAAAAACAATTGAAACGACCAAAAGTGGTAGCAGGTTAAATAACCAAATTCTCATCAATTTCCTGACCAAGTCCCTCAGGTAAGGACCATTTGAACAAAGCCGTCATGGCCTGAATATGTGAGGCAGAAGGCCGGTCACCAAATAATTTGGCATACTCATCTTGGGCTTGTTCATCGATACCTTCATTTTCGCTGATGATGTCCAGGGCCCGCATTACCTTCTTTCTTGCTCTAATCTCAAGATCACCCTGATGAAATTCAACTGCAGCTCCGGCGAGTCGACGGCTGCGTCGTGGAGTTTCGTCTACTAGCTGTGTCTTGCGCCTACGTTCGTGGATGACAGGCATGGGGAGCAGACCCTCAGCCCGGCAAGTGAGCTTGTCGAGGAAGGCCGCCTGAGCTTCTGATGGGGTGAGAGGGGGAGGCGGGGGGCCCCCGTCGCTGGAGTCTGCATCTGCGGTCGGGATCAGGGAGGGAGCTACTTCCGCGGCTACCACCTTCCCCGCCCCTACCGCGTCTCCGGCCGCCAAGGCCGCAGCATCTGGCAGTGCCAAATCCGCGGAGAGAGCTTGAGGGTAGCAAGCCTCCACGGCTTCCACCCCTCCATCCGCACATGGCTTCTCGAGCTGGCGGCGAGCCTGAAGAGTTCGGCGCCTAGAATAGACGCGCATTGGTGTAGAATGGAGCGGGAGGCTGCGGCACGGCGGCAGAGATGACTTGACTGTCGGAGGTGTGCGTGGAGGGGTCTGCGTTGAAGCCAGAGGAACCATGGGCTCGACACTGGTGGCCATCGTGGGCCAACTTGGGGAGGCCGGATGC
>OAMR01000160.1:1968529-1998702 GCA_900205405.1 Echinochloa crus-galli | reverse complement strand
TTAAGGTGTGGAGTTATATGGTTCTTCCTTCACACATTTGAATGTATTTTGTATCATCTGATGTACACAACAAAAAATGCTACAAAGATCAGATATGTAGTAGATCAGCATTAGTTTTTGTGTCAAATGATGAATTAATTAGCATATAGACAACCAAATAGACAGCACATTGTACAAACTGTCTATTCAACTGTCTGTTTGTGTCAAAAAGACAGTAGTTGTCTGCGCTGTTGTACTTGCCCTTAGGGTTGCTGTAAGAGCGTTGCTCTAAGAGCAAGTTTAATAATCAGCTGGGAGCGGACTGTATCCTACGTGTAAGAGAGTGCAGGCGGTTCGTCACACGCCGGCCTGCAGCGAGCGCTGTCCTCGCTGCTATTGGCTGTGTTCCTGCTGCCATAGCTGCTTATTTGCTAGGCTTCTGCTGCTTTTTCTGCTGGCCTGCTGCTCCATTAAAATATCACCCTCCTCCCAGCCAGCAGTCGCCGTACTTACTAGTCATGCTCTTAGACAGCATGGTATTGCCAACCAAGTGGTAATCCGGAGGCATCCACTGGGACCAATTTCCCACCCCTTCAAGCAAATTCAGTCGACACTAGTTAGACCAAAATTCAGTACCAAGACTCTATATACCTAAAGTTTATGCCTATTCTCATATCAAATAATAATCACTACCACATCATAATTTTTCATGATCATACTATGCTATATCGTGCTACGAAATTTGGATTTCAAATGTTTGTATCATATATATGGTGTTTTGGAAGTATCCTTCTTGTGGTCTTTTTGGAAAATACCCTTTAGTACAAGCTAAACATTGTGGTTCAGATTGAAAGATTATTGCGCCCTTCCTGAAAAATAAAAAGGCAAATTAAAGTCTTAATGGTCAACATGGAGAGTATTTCTGTTCTTGATATAAAAATGTACAAATTCTTTTCCTTTGTCCTCACTAGAACATATTTAGTGGCTTTCTGATTCTCTACACTTGTATAGTTATGCTCGTTGTTACACAATAGTTAATGGAGCTATTTTTAATTGTGGACTGATTGGAAGATAGTGCTAGAAAATATGTCAATTTATTGTAGAAAGGCATCTTTAACTTGCACAAAACATATTTTAGTGAGGAATCATGCTTCAAGTTAGTGTATTATTAATTGTTAATGTATTCAAGCATGCCTACACTGCTAAATCATTCTTAGATTGAGTTCACCTCTAAGACAAGATCAAAGGTGATAACCGTTAGGAAGAGCTCCCAACATACTGTGAAACAAAAATGTTAATTTTCTCAATTGTATATATATGGCACATTGTGCCGTAAATATAGTCATTGTTTTATATTTTATCTATATTTATAAAGTTGGATGAAGTATGTCTTATATTTTTATTTTTTCATCATAACATCATTTATAATAATTACCGATAGATTTTTTTACGTGTCATGGGCATTCAACGTGTTTTCTTACACGCGCGGCGCGCACTCTACTAGTCTGTTTTAATTGCTTATCAAAATTATAAATAACCGGCAAAATATTTTGTCTTCAGTACCTATACTACATATATGATGTTGTGTACGAGTATCAAAAATTTCGGAATTGATTTACTATTTTATATATGTTAATTAAATTTCTACATAGTTATCAAAATTAATTCCAAATTGAACTATATGTGCACCTAATAGGATAACAAAAATTTCACACAAATTATAATAAGGCTCATATATTCCATTCTAGTCCATATCACAAAGATAGATGAAAATTTTAATTATCTTCTAGTGACAATTCAAACTTCTTTCTCCAAATTACCACATAACAATTACAATAATATCCAAGTTTGGTCAAAAAAATCTATAAATTTGACACGACAACATGTTTTTGGTCCATAAACATGCTATATAAAATTTAGATAGTTTTAGTAAAGCAAGAGGATACATTGTTCACAATTGGATATAACTCTCACATAGTTTCTTATAACTCAAGTCAATCTTTGAAATTTCAATATCTCGTAATATTTTTGAACTCTTATGAACCTTAGCTTTGGACACAATCTTCTGTCCGACAAACTTTTTTCTTCCTTTTGGCCTTGTTTTTTTCTTACTTGTGGGCAAGCTGACCATTGAAAATAAAATAAAACGAGACATTCACCGCAACTAACCTTGATGTTTAGGCAGAAAATCAAGGCATATTTGGACAGTAATGTGTTCTCTTGGGGGGAAAAATAATCACAAGTAGGATATAATATAATCAGGTTATAAAAAAAACACTCCCAGAACATTTAATACTATTAAACTAATCAGGAAAAAAAGTTTCTTCATAACTGGTTCGAATCCAGGTTTTGAACTCCCTTCCTACTTTTCTTAAATATAATAATTTGCTTAATTTCAAGACAAACTTGTATAGGCTAGTGGTAAGTCTGTTGTGTTCGGTTTGGTGGGTTGCTGGTTTGACACAGTACAACGCAGACGCTCACACACGCACGCACACTCACCCCTATGAATACACGTACGCAAACCCTACCCCAATGAGCACCTCCGAAGGACTGAGCAGAGCACCGGCAGATCTGGAGATTCTCGAAGTCATCATTGGCGCCTCGTTGTCGACGGGAACGTCGCTTACCACTTAATGCATAGCGCCGGTAAATCTTGGTAAATCCCAGAAAAAGGTACGAGCATTAGGATTTGAACCCTAGTAGGTAGCGTCCCACTGGACCGTCCTACCATTGGACTACAAGACAATTCGCTTTTTCGGCTTATATTAATAGTTGGTTTTGGGGCTGCAGCTGGGTCGTGGCCGAATTCGGACCATAGGGGAGGCACCAAATTTTTTGTCTTTTTTCTGCTTATATTACTAATGGGCTTTGGGTTGCTGCCGTCGAGCCACCACCGCCCATGAAACCACCTCCAATCGAACCGTGGTGAGCCTCTGATGCTCCCCGGGTAGATCAAGTCGAGCTTTGGGGCCCACATCGCCAGAATTTGATTTCCCGCAGCGAGGACCCAACTGCAAACGTGTTAAAAGTTGAAGGGGCCTGAACGCGAATAACCGGGGACCGATTCATAAAACTTAAGTTAAGTTTTTGAATTAAAAACAGCAAAATTCTAAAATCAATTAAAAATCATATAAAAATCTTAAAAATACAACCTAATTTTGTTGGACTCAGTGAAGCTATATCTACAACTTTTACAAATAAAGTATATACCTGTTCTGTGTAGTTTTTGCTCTAAAAATAAAATAATGTTTAAGATCTTTTATGCATAACATGAACTACACTGAGGCTATGGAGCTGAATTTTTTGATATGTTGTTGCTTATGGCATGCCTAGATCACTGTGCAAAAAGAACCTTAAAAATATGGCATATAGCTACTGTTTTCTAATTACTTTAGTTTCTAGCCTTGTTGTACAAAATGATTTTTAGTAAATTAATTACTCAGCAAAATGTGCTCAACTTTTTATGGTACATCAGTAATGTGGTTAGCAACGGTCATTAAATAGTAGAGCTAAATACAGTAGGTTTTACTAGCTGAAGTGGAATAAATGTTTAAAATGAGTAATGGGATAAATTATTTAATAACTTGTTTAAGCAAATGATTTTGTAACCATATGCAAACCACACACTACATTTGTACACTTATGTTTTCCTTCATGTAATGCTGCTGTGTAAAACTTTTATATATGTACACAATCACCATCAAAAAGGAAATGAAAGAGAATCAACACTAAAACAACCTTACTTTTGTAAATATAAAAAGTTGACCGTGTTATCTAGGTGAATATGGCCATAAATCTATCCATGCCTTGTTAAGTTTAATTTCAAGTTTTGTTTATGCAAACGACGGCGGCCGGTGCGGGCTGGAGGGCAACGACGACGGCTGCTGTGGGCTGGGCTGGCCACGGTCGTGGCCGGCTTGTTGCAGCGGGCATGGGCTGGCCGGATTCGGCGCTATATGGCGATGACAGTGGCCCGTACGAGCAGGATTTGGCGGTGGCCTGTGCGATGTGCGGGCGATAGGTGCTGTGTGGCGGCGGCTGGTGCTCCCCTGTCGATTCCTCTTCGATACTGGTTTCGCATCATCTTAGTGGTGGGGCTGGGGTGTTGTTGGCGTTTGGCAGTGGCGTCATGGTGGTGCTTTGGGCGGTGCCAAGCTCCTTCTGGTTGAGGTGTTGCGGAGGAGACATGGAGCTGGACAAGTACATGTATCAGGCATGGTGTTGAGTCTGGCGAAAGCCTTCACCAGTGATGCCGGTGGAGATGGTGGTGACGCCCTCGTGGGGCCGTTCTTCGCGTTGGAGGCACCATTGCGAGACACCATGTTCCTATTACATGGGGATCTCGAGGGTGAAAACCCCGCGACGGCGGTGTCATTGGCGTCGTGACCTCCTTGGAGGCGTCGCATTGGAGACCCGAATTGGCTAGGCGGTGGTGGATGGTTAGTGGCGTTGCCCGTGCGGTGGCGCAGGAGGTGCGCGTGGCCTGTGCTGGCAGGAAGGGGCAGAGGATCCATGAATGCTGGAGGTCTTGTGCTAGAGTGCATGGTGCAGTGGTGTTTCCAGTGCCGGCTGGGCGGAGGTTTCGCTGTCATAGAGGTTCTCTGGTATCTGCGTCCTTGGCAGAGGAGTGTGAGGCGGTGGGTGAGGCGAGGCCCCCACGTGGAGTGCCAGGTGCAGTGGTCTTTATTGGTGCCGTGACGGGAGTGTTCTGCTGACACTCCAGTGGAGCAGGGGCTTCAATGATCATGTGCGTGCGGTTTGAGGGTGATAGCCCATGGTAGAGGTGTTCGAGCTGCCGCTCAGGCTTGTAGCGGGTCGCGGCTTTTGGCATGGCACAACGTTGGCGACGATGACGCAGTTTGTGGTGGTGGACCTTTGACTCCTATCCCAGGAAGTGGGGGTGTAGCGTTTTGTTGCGTGCGTTGTTTGCATGTGTTGTTTGGGAGGTGGTGGTGTTTTCGCTTCGACGCGTGATGTAACTTTGCTACCTTCTTAAATGACATGGCAGTGCTCCTGCCTTTACTTTCAAAAAAAACTTTGCCACTAACCTTTTACCTTTTATTGTTGAGATGCTATTATTCCATGAGCATGCTTTGCTTAGAGACCAAAGTTGAGATGTGGATTGGTTTGTCATGAGTGATTGACCGAACGATTTGAACCTTTTCCAGTCGAGTGTTTGATCCGATTGGCCTCAAAACAGAGGGTGAGTCATGCCTTGCAATGTGTGCGAGAGGGCCGGTTTGGGCCTCAAAACCGGACGTTGGCAGGTTTGTCGGTTTGGGCCTCAAAACCGTGCGGTGACATATCAGAGGATGCGTGTCACCATGACGAAGCTTGCGTTGAGACGAAGCAGCATGAAGGCGCCGCTCCGTCCGATGCTCCAAGTAAAATCTCGACGGTTTTACCCTTAGGGGTATTTGGGTTGTGTATTTCATGTATGGGCGTTTTGATTCTTGCCATGCGTGGCTTGTAACCAAACCTCATGTGGTAATCCAACGATCAATTTCATACTCAAGTTTATCTCCTTTTTTAAGATCTAAAATTTATCTGTTTCAGGATTTTCATATCTATTTTTTGAGGATTTTTCGTTCTCTGGATCTGCTGTGAATTCCATAAAATTTGTTGCCCTTTTATTGCTAGGACCCTTGTGAGCAACTTTGATGTGATTCCCTGAGAATCCATCACGGATTTTGCTCGGATTCGAAGATTTCCCAAAATTACTTAAGGTGTGGAGTTATTCGGTTCATCCTAAAATTCGTCATGATTACTTGAGTTTTTTATGGACCTACTTGATCTATCAGGTTGTGGATCTTTGGCTAAGTTAGGGAACCAAATCCTATAACATTCTTCTCTTTACACCAGAGGGACATGAAAGCTAGCTGCACCATTGTTGCTCATCCGATGGCGGGAAGGCAATGCCACGGAAATAGCGCGTAGAGAGAGCAGAGCCGTCGGCCCATAAGCGTAAATGCGTAATACGGCAGTCAGTTCAGTACTTCACATCAATTTTACAACTGAACTATCCGAAGCTCTGCTTCGCGC
This sequence comes from Echinochloa crus-galli, assembly GCA_900205405.1. NCBI lineage: Eukaryota > Viridiplantae > Streptophyta > Magnoliopsida > Poales > Poaceae > Echinochloa > Echinochloa crus-galli. The sequence goes on along the minus strand of OAMR01000160.1, from coordinate 1,992,678 downwards.
TTCTTGAGCTTCCTCTTGTTGTCCTCCTCGAAAAGGTGTTCGATGGCTGCCCCTTAGTCACCGGGAACGCGGAACGACGCAGCGATCCGCGTTCCGCGGAACGTCGTTCCGGTTCGCGGTACGGGGACGGCGCGGATCGTCGCCAGGATCGCGCCTGGGACGCGTCCCGCAACCCGTCACGCCAAGCTGCCGGATGGTGCGTCCCGCGACCCGTCAAGCCAAGCTGCCGGATGGTTGGGCTAGGTGGCCACGATGGTGGGCTTTATTTGTTAGCATTGGTCATGGTGGGCTGGATAGATGATTAGCCCAGTTAATTGCTGTCATCTTTCTCCTATAACGTAACATTAAATGTCTTAATTAGGAGTGAGGATGTATATTAATTGAGTTCCGTTGCATGTGATCGTTCCGGTTTTGCTGGGATGACGTCCCATCGTCCCGAGTTATCGTTCCAACGAGTTATCGTTCCAACACGGTATACCCCCATTGTTCCATACTTTTTGAAAGTAGTGTATCGCGTTCCTCGTTTCCGTACCTCGACCCCATCGACCCGGGAACTTGGTGACTAAGGGCTGCCCTTCCTCCTGAGACCTGAGACGATGCAGGTCTGGCAGAACCGTCCACCTTCCTGTGGTGGTGCCGCGAGGTGATCGAACACCCTTTACTAGTGGGAGCAATGGCCGGACTCCTCGTCGGCGCAACCTGTCAGAACCATTCCGCGATGGGGGATGGCAGGCCCAGCCCAAACAATGCGGGTAGGCAGGTGATGGCGTTCGGTAGAACTGGGTGGTGGAGAGCAAGACGCAGCACGCGGCGTTTCTGAACAGCGACGAGATGCGCGGCCGCGCCGGCAGCGCTTTTTTTTTTTGGCTGAGAACGCAAGCACTTCGTCAGTTGGTCGTGTGCAGGCAGAGGCAACCTGGGCTGGTTTATGGGCTGTTTGGTTGTGTATTTGTTCTCTTCAACGTGAGCGTCGTCAGATGCACATCGAACGTTCCGCTAGCTTTTACGTCTCTCTGGTGTTAACTGTTAAAGAAGAATGTTAGAGGATCTGGTTCCCAAGTTTCGTGCAAAACCATGAATAATTGAAGGACTCTTCGTTTGAAGATTGGCTTGTTTACTCGTGTTCTTCTCCTCGCCGTGCAGAGCTGCAGCACGCACGCTGCCAGCGCTGCGGGCCGAGCAGACGCAGACGCAGGCGAGCAAGCGGCCCAGGCGTGCGCAGCCGGGGGCTCCTATATACATTCCGTGTACTAGTTAACCAACTTGGTTTAGAGGCCCAACTAGACCCAAATACATAATAGTACTACCTACGATTACATGTGTGTGTGCTGCGTATGCACATTCTTCACCAGACTTTTTTCGTTCGGTTGAAAATAAAGTCGGGCGTAGCTGTATTTAAAATTTTTTAGCACGAAATTTTATCAGCATCTAATAGTTTCATATGGTACCAGATTCAACATTTTTGTCAACCTAATTCAACATTTTAAGAACATTGATTCAACATTTTCTAAAAAATGTTGAAATAGTATATTACAAATGTTGAACTAGTGTACGGTAAATGTTGATTTAAAAAATAACTATAAAAAATATGAAATTTATTCAAATCGGAACTTGTTTTGTTGCATTAATTCTAACTAAGAACACGGTTCAAACGGATTTGAAAAATGATTTATAGTTTAAAAGAAAAATAAAATCAAAGATCAAAAACTAAATAGAATCTGCGTACCGCGTCGGCATGCATGCAGCAACTAGCCGAGCAACCGCGTTCCTCCACGTGCACCTCTTTTACTGTTGTCCGCGCTTCTTTTATAACGATCTGGTCCACTCATCTCCTATGCACCAATCTCAAACACTGGAAGCCAGGTAGCTAAAAAAAACTTCCGGAAGCTATATAGAATTCCCGTGCGCAGCCGGCCCTACAAGTGTTACGCGTGCGCACGGCCCAGTTGCGGGAGCTGCAGCCCAGGAGCGCAGCAGCCCAGCTCGGGGGGGCGCGGCAGGCCTACCAGCACCAGCAGGACTTAGGCGCAGGTGACCAAGGTGGGCTAAAGAAGATGGACTAGCAGGCCAGCTAGCAGCCCAAACCCGGAGATCCTATATAGCTTCCGCAAGTTTTTTTTAGCTATCTAGCTTTCAGTGTTTGAGATCCGTGCTAATTCTTTGGAACGGCTTAGATCCATGCGGGCGTGAGTGGACACCAGCGCACAAACCAATAGTAGCACATCGTATGATACGTGGCAGCCTGCTGTTGGGTGCTGTTAGGGAAGGACGTGAGTGAATTTGAAGATTCAAACGTATTTATCTCCTAAATCATTTATTTGTTTTCAAAACCGTTTAAACTATGATGTTTCATATCATTAATGTAACAAAATAAGATCTTATATATGTATATTATACTTATTTTTTATTTTTGAAAAAAAAATCAACATTTAAAAACTACCGACTCAACATTTTCGTATATATGTTCAACATTCACGATGTGTAGTTTTAATATTCCCACGTAAAATGTTGAATTGTCTATTAAAATTGTTGAACTAACGAAAAAAATATTGAATCTAGTACTTTTAAAATGTTGATTACATTTATATTTACTTGCCTGTCCTAATCTCCTGGGTGACAACTCAAGACATTAAAGTTGAAACTGTTCATTCAGATTGTTGAATGAAGTTTGAAGAAATGTTTAGCTAGTGTTATGAAATGTTGACTATATTTATTCAGAAGGAATAGTGAAAAGACAAGGAAACAGGAAGCTTGGTAGTCATCGGTCTGGATTGTGGAGGAGCCGGTGGGGATAAACTGGAGAAAACAAAGAGATAGACGTTAATGGGTTGGGCCCTATTCCGCAAGCCAGATAGGAGCCCCCGCCCAATCCTTACATTGCGCGCGCCGTCTTTTTCTGATCAATCAAGGCGCAGTCGATCGCTCGATCCGCCGTGGATTCCCGCAGATTCGAGGCCGTGGTCACTCCATTTGTCCCGGTGATGCCGCCGCCGCCGCCGCTGGCCGAAAACCGTGGCGATGTACGACCTGGTCCGCCGAGGTGATTACCTCATCGCGCCGCTGCGGAAAGGATGAACCCCATGGTCCTAGTGCCGACCCCTACCGCCGCTGAAGCTTGGTTTGGTTCAGAAATAAGGTGATCACCCACTTCCACGTTCCACCTCCCCATTTTTATGCCTTTCGCGTTGGTTCCGATTGATCAAACACTGGAGAGTCGAAAACCATGTACCAAATGAACCGAATGAACATTTCTCTTAAGCCGTCAATTGCATTTCTGTTCGGTTACGCATATCTATCATTCTGTCGTAGGAATTGACATCCCGTTGCAGACCTCAGCCTTTTGAATGCCATCTGTTCATCATGAACCTCTTGAATACCAGAATTATCATACGAATCGTGTTCACTTGAACAGATTCTAAATGGGGGAAAGACATTCAGACCCGAAGCAATGAGTAGGGAGGACGCCTGGTTTACAAGAACAAGATACATACTTACAAGTGCATATTATTTGAGTCGAGTACTGAATTCAGATAGGACAGAGAAAGTGTTGTAGTCGTGACACAAGAGTGGAGTAATGTAGACAATAAATTGATAAGACAGTTCAATCATCACTAATGAAGGAAATTTTATGATTTGAAGCTGGAGCTAGCTTCTCCACAGTTGAGTTGAATCTTTGCCTATAATATTCTTCTCAGTACTCTGGCGAACCAAATTAAGTACTCAGTCTACCAACTGACAAGAATCCTCGACAGAATGCTTCACCTTATGCTGCAAAACCAAAATGAGCTGTTGGCGACTTTATCTTTGACAGAAGCACGAGGGGCTATTTGTAGTTTTATTTGCTCATGGCTTGAGTTTGCACTTCTTGTGTTGTACTAAGAAATCTAGGTAGCTACAAACATAGTTACTAATTTAGAATTATTGTTTTACAAGACTAAAAACAATTATTCCTACTACACTTTATTGGGATACAGGCAGGTTAAGATAATAGCTGGGATAGGCATAGGATAGTCATTTGGACTGGCGTTTTATTTGTTTTTGTTAAGGTGGGTCCAATACCACTAAAGTTAGCAAAACTTTTATGACATAGAACTGTTGTGACTATTAGATATTTCTGGGGAAAAAACTGGCTGGACATGAGAAGCAAAAGAGAAGGGAAACAAAACTGACCGTGCTGCTCCTTGAAGGATCTGAATCCTTGTTATGCATGTAGGAAGTGAAGAATTAAGAAGCCACTCTGCCATTGTTAGCAATGGACGAGCCAGTTAAAGCGGCAAGAACCACTGGACGCCCCATATTATTGAAAGCAGAATTCGGTTCATCATGTGGCATTTGGGTGTGAGACTCCTGTACTTGTCCCTCTGGCAGAACAGAACAATCTACAATCTCTGCAGTTGAGTCTCCTCCAAGATCCACCCTTTTGAGCAGAACTTTTGGCCTGTTGGGATGTTCCTTAGCCGCCCTCATCCAGTTCGCTTTAGTACCATCAGTGACTCTACAATCAAGCATTACTTCGCTCAGCCGCGTGAAACCATTTATCTTGATTCCAGAGAGGCCATTCATATCTTTACAGATCAACTGAAGAGATTTAAGAAATGGCAAAGCGCCTTCTTCGACCTTTGGGAATGTTGGATGCTGCAGCACAAAACATAGGCTGAGCAGCCTTGGCAAAGCCTTGTCCTTAATGTTAATCTCTTCAAGTTCATCTGCAATCAGCTTAAGGTACTGTAGATTCTTCAAATCGGTCAAAGCTGTGAGAAGATCAGCTGTCATTTTAGTTGATTGAAGGCACAGCTCCCTGAGTCGACGCAGTGCTGTGACAAACCCAGGTAGTTCCAGTAACCTGCCCTGTAATTTCAGTGACCTAAGATAGCAGGGAGGCTTCAAATCTTTCAAAAAGTCTTCAGAGCATCCGTCAAAATGGAGTGACAAGGAACGTGGATCATTGCTTACATCCTTCTCATCATGAATGAACTCTTGTATGGCTGTCTGAAGAGTGGTCAATTTAGTACTAGTCACAGATGAGTCGCACCAGATCTTGACCTTTCGCAATTTTTTCATATACCCCATAAGTTCCACAAATCCTTCACCTTCATCAACAAGAAATCCTGCTAGTGTCTGCAGCCTACATTTTCCTGAAGCCGGAAACTTCTGCAGTTCATCTTGCATGGCTTTATCTGGAAACTTAAATTTCCCAAACAAATGTATTAAATGGGGCAACTGAATAACTTCTGCTGGGAGGATCTTCACATTCGTTCTCCTTAGATCGAGTGTCTCCAAAAGTTTCAGTTGTTTTATCTCTTTGGGAAGGCAGGTAACATTACCCCCTAAGCTCAGATATTTAAGAAGCAATAGGTTGCATACTTCTCTGAGATGATCATTTTGCAAGTTTGTACAGTCTTCGAGATCCAAGACTCTCAGCAGTTGATACTTGTTGAAATTCAACATATCATTACCTGCCTCCCAAAATACAATCAGAGATCTGACAAGAGAGAGATCAATGTTCAAACTAGTTCCATCTGTAATACTGTTATGATGGAGAGAAATGCGACGGACATCCTTATGTTGCATGTCCCCTCCATCAAACAAAGTAATGAAGTTTTCACAGAGAGACTTGAGCATAATGAACTCGTGCATCATGCCATATGTCTTGCATGTTTTCACCTCGGTGTTGTTGCTTATATTAACGGGTAGGACGATGTTCTGGTCCATGAGCTTCTCAAAATTTTTAGCGGCTGGATCAATGCATAAATTTGTTGGCTGCCGAAATCCCTCAGCTAACCATTGCCTCCTTAGTCTTTTTGCTCTGATTGGATGATCATTAGGGAACATAGAAAAATATAGAAAGCAAGCTTTGAGGGCATGGCTTGGAAGGCTGGTGTAGTCATGGGTCAACACCTGATGCATCCTGCCCAAGGTATCGTCACCACTCTGCAGATCATAAAAACGAACCTGGTTGCATACATCTTCACAGTCACGTCCTATCGGCCAACTCTTTTTTCGCATTAAATGGCCGATTGTAGACAGAGCAAGTGGTTGACCATCACATTTCTTTAAAATTGTTGCTGAATCCGGCTGAGGGTAATCTGTATATTCCCCAGGACATGCATTCTTCAGGAACAGTTGCTTTGAGTGTTTATCATCAAGTCTCCTCATTTTGTGTATGTAACCGTTGGCAGAGCTACAGGCTGTAGCAACTGATTGGATTTTTGTTGTCACCACTATTCTACTGCTAACATCTCGTGGGAAGGCAGACTTTATGTGACTCCATTGATCTGAACTCATGCCATCAATTACGATGAAATACCTGGAAATTTAGAAATGAGTTTATAAAAAAACAACAAAGAGCTACTCTGCAACCACAATAACCAATGTGTGAAGAACAGTTTTCTTGCTGGACTGCATTGTTCATTCACATATATAACATATACATGGTTTCTGTAGCTTAAAAGAATAACATATATATGCTTTGAGTAGTGGCAAATTCAGAAGAACATTATATAACATATGACTATTTTTGCCAAGTGATTTATGCAATGCTTGTGAAGCCCTTTAGTCTTTATAGCTGTTTTTTAACTTTTCTGACTTATCATGCACCCAGAATATTATTTTGAGGAAGCAAATAATTTTACATGCCATTACTGAAATAGAAGTCTCCTTTTCTGTTCATACCACAGGTCTTGGACAACAGATTCAAAGTGTTTGTAAGTAATTCGAATGATCACACAAATCTTTTCTGAAACCTCAAATATACTCTGTACCGATAAGCTATCTGAATCTTTGCTATGTACTTTTGACATTTAGGGAAAGATTTTCATTTGGATAATAAAATTCGTTGTGCAGTTATAAGTTAATCAGATCAATGAGTGGACTACTATTTTGTTTTTGCTAAAGAATGGTTGACAATTTCTTACCTTTTGTTATTCAGGTAGTTGCAGAGATCAGCACTAAGCTGGCCCACATTAGAGGTAATCAGATCAGGCTTTTGTAGTTGATGGAGTATCTCACTCAAGAGCTCCCCTGGATCTCTATGCATCCCAGAAACCCATGCCCTTTCCTCAAACTGCTTGCCGATCTCGCTGTTTTACAATTCCCTGGCAAGGATGGTTTTCCCCAATCCACAGAACCCAACTATGGAGATCACCTTCAGGTGCTTGGATTGACCCTCAGCTTCTGCCAATTGCTCCAGAAGCTCATTCAGGGGTGCATCGATGCCAACAAGATCATCAGGAGGAACGTGCTGATCCCAGGATGATTCTGCCAGCTGGGATGAGGAAGAACCGGACACTGTATACCTCTGTTGTCGCTGGTGTGCTTGCTCCAATTTGCACCTTAGTTGCTGCATCTCTTCACCTAATTGCGAACGTGATTTTCTCTTCTTCCCAGATTTAACATATTTACAGTACCATGATTGCTGTTCCAAAGACGCATTATACATGATGTGGTCTATACAGTCCTCCATTTCATTGAGCTACATGGCGCAATTCTTCAACCGATAAACGAAGTATATAATCATCCTGTCCCAAGAGCTGCCCATCAATGGCGCTAGTGATCATGGGAAGCTCTCTCATCAGGAAAGACACATCTCCTTCAAAGCCCTTGTACAGATTGTATTTCTCCTCTGCAAGCGAGAACAATCTCGATACAAGGTTTTCTAAAAATGAACTCAACAAGCCAGGGTCCTCCATTAATTACAATGGTTGTTAGCTGGGCACTGCCGGTTCCTAGTGAGGAGATGAAGTGCTCCCTGCTTTGTTGTGACAATGGGGGGTGCATAAAACAGATGGGGAGTGCATAGACCTTAAGTAGCATCTTGTAGTAGGGAAGGGGAGATGACAGATGACCACATCCAACTTTTCATCTGACAATAAATTGCATTTGATTAGCATAAGTTAATTTTGTTTGCAGCACTTTTTACATTAAATATATCACTAGTAATAATAAGTACAGTGAATATTTCCAAATGCGGATAGATCAGTACTAACATTGATATTCAGACTTTAATCAATGAAAATAAAAAAGGTGTACAGTGACTAGGATAAATCATCCGAAACTGGCTCTGCAGATCAACACTACTACTTTGCTAAAGATGCGTTAGTAAGGATGAAACAGTACAGTGTGGAAGGGGTTAGGAGAGCATGATTTGAGGAGCAGAGTGGCTGCTGCGAACTTCTAACTTTCATTCACTGTTTGATTCAAAGATTGATGTAACTTACTATTCTCGAAAAAAAAAGATTGATGTAACTTACTTCAAAACAACGTCAAATACTGAAGAACGGGATAGCAGGACCAGTTCTTTCAAAATCAATGGTGGACTGAATCAAGTGAAAAGCATCTCTTTATTTTATCTTGTGAGGAAAAGTCAATACATTATTAGTCGCTCGGAAATATGCAAACCGATGGAAAAGGACATAGATTTCTTGCAGATGCATGGAAACTCTGATGACCAAAGAATGAGCTTGGAGATCTAGATCTTGATGAATTAAGCAGAGGCACACAGACTAGGAGAAACTAAAGCTCAGACCTGTCCCAGAAGAGATGAAAAGTTGCCCCAGAAATTGGAGAAACTAAACCAGCTTATGAAGTAATTCACCCTGGGTCCGGTTACATGATGTTTAGTTAAGCCCCGTTGATTGAAAGCATCAGCTATTACTCACCTGATGTTGGGCTGCCGCTGGAGCTCGCTGGTGAGGGGAGGAGACTTTCACAGGGACTTGGGAGAGATGCACTAATTTGTTTTCTTTTGTTGTTTATAAGTTTCAACTAAAGACAACAGTACCCCTGTCTTCTTCCTCTTTCCACTCTGTACACAAGAAAATAAAATACATGTTTGGGCACAAAAATCTGTACACAAGCATCAGACTTTAGCAATACCCGAGAATCGTCCTCTCTGGATTAGAGTATACCAAAAAAAAAAGAAAGGATAGGTTCAAAGCTGCGGACTCAGTGAAACGCCAGTTGGGGACCTTTTAGGGTGCTTTCTGGTATTAACCATAGCTAATCCATATTAAAAGGATCCTAAAGAATTGAAAACGATTTTCACCAAAAAAAACCCACCCTACCCCTCACAAGGGACCCACCTGTCGGGTTTTGGAGAGGGAAGGAGAACAAAAAAAACACAAAAAAACAAGAAAAAAATCGGATGTTCCAGGCACTTTTAGTTCATTCTCCGCAAAACTTTTTTCACCCAACGTCCCGCGCGGACCTACCTCCGGCCAGGTGGGCTATAAGGATCCAGTAGAATTGAAAACACTTCTCACTCAAAAAAATCCTACCCACCCCTCAGAGAGGGCCCACATGTCAGGTCCAACGGTGGAAACGACGTGGAAAGTTTTTATAAAACGATGTTTGTAGAGAGTTTTTACCGTTTTGAGCATTATTTTTCTCATCATAAAATTTCTTTACTCACCCCGTGTACCCACCAATCAAATATCTAGAGAGTTCGACGCCGGGCTAGCCGACCTGTCGGACATGGTGGTCGACGACGGCTCCGGTGTGCCGGTGTTCGCCGGCGAGGTCGATCTACCACAGGGCGGTAATCGAGGTCAACGAAGAGGGCAGGGCCCTAACTCCCCACGTGCACACAATTATCCCGTATTGCTAATAGACAAAAGATTGAAGAGTTTTTCTCCATATAAATAAAGACCAACTAACTCGAAAAATGATGTGCCTCTAAATTTGAGATGAGAATAGCTAAAGCTCTATATACACAATACACAAGTACGTGTGCACGTGCAACCAGTTAGAAAGCATCTTTACATGTTATATTTAATTAATTTTATTTTATACATGTGCGTGCGTACATGTGTCTTTGCTAGTACTTAATAAGAGACTGTATCAGTACTTAATAAGAGACTGTATCATTGTTGCCGCACTTGTAGGACCACCTTATTAAAAAAGTAACAAAAAAGAAATAATAAGACAACTTGTGGTGGTCAATTTACATCATATTCCCTGGGCAGAGTTTCTTTGATCGGAGAAAAATTTTGGCAACCCCACGAATAATTAAGGGTATTAAATAAAGTCAGTTTATAAAACTACCTTCACAACATTAGACTATTTTGAGAGAACTATCTAATAAGGCTTTTGATCGCATGATTAGAGGATGGTTACTGTGTAGCAAAACATGGATTAATTAGGTACGTTAGATTCGTCGCGTAAAGTTGCACTCATTCCTAAAAAACTTTTGCAAATAAACTTCATTTAGGACTCAAGATTCCTTTAGGAAAAAAATTTCGAGGAACTTGTAAAACACGGAGCTGGTTCCTTTTTCCTGTCTCTCTCTCTCTGTGTCTCTTCTCTCTCAGATTAGACTAGATGGTGTGTAGCAGATAACTACGCCCCCTCTCGATGCGTTTTGGTTTGTTCCCATGAGATGGAGATTCAAATGTTCAGTTCTTCGCTGGGCGCCATGGGCTCCCTTCTTGGGAAGCTTCGTTCATTGCTGGTATCTCCCGAAGATCAGCTACCAGAGCCACTGAAGCCACACAAGGACAAGCTCGAGCAACTGGAACAAGATCTAGAAGAAATTAATACCTTGCTTATGGATCTTTCAAAGGGGGAAGATCCCAACACCATGGCCAAACTCTGGATGAACGAGGTGCGTGATCTGTCCTATGACATCGAGGATTCAGTTGACAAGACGATGCGCCCCAACACTTATACTGGTGAAGAGATCCCCTTTGAAGTCGAAGAATTTCACACTCTTGTGAAGCAGGCAAGCGACGCCCGCAAACGATACTACAGGTACAATCTTGGTCGTTGGGCATCCAATCCAACCTTTGGGGTCGATGGGCGAGCTAGGGTCGTTCCAAACATGGACCTTGTTGGTATTGGTGATTCGAGGGACAAGCTTGTCAATCTGATTGGAGTTGGAGATGAGGCTGAGCAGAGGATGAAAGTAGTATCAGTACTTGGACCAGTGGGTGTTGGTAAGACTACGCTTGCCAAAGAAGTGTACCGACAAATCAGAGGAAAATTCGAGTGTCGAGCTTTTGTAAGAGCCTCAAAGATGCCTGATACAAGGAGGCTTCTCCGGAACATCATCTCGCAGGTCCAGCACCATCATCGACCTTCTCATGGCCTCCCCGTGCAAGAGCTTATCGACAACCTAAGAAAACATCTCCAGCAGAAGAGGTATATATGTTACTCCTCCATACTATTCCTTTCCGACCATCTTAAAATGCAATGGTTGAAGGTCACTGAATTTACAAAGCATTGTACTGGTCCCTTTACATATGTACATAATATCTCTCAAGTTCATATTTCGGCTTATGAGTAGCAAAGATGAGAATCTAACAACTGTTTAATTGTAAGGAAAGATAATCTATTTATTAATAAAGACAGAGGCTACCACTGACAGGAACTTATTATTTTGTTTCTTATAATATTAGAAGTTTAGAACACGCACTGGTTTATAATTCAAACTTTTAAAGTTTGATAAAAGTAGATACCAATGTTTTGGAGCTTAGAAACTCCAATGCATGAATATTGTGAGGCTAAATTGAATCTACCTGAGAAATTTAACTGGGAAGCATATAATCCTTACATGTCATAATTTTCTACTTTGAATTTTCTGGGACATATTTATAACATCTTAAATTACATGGCAGGTATTTAATTCTAATTGATGGCTTATGGGAAACAACATCTTGGGATATTGTTAACAGTGCTTTTCCAGAGGGTAATCATTGTAGTAGAATATTAATAACGACTGATATTGAGGAGGTAGCTCTCGATTGTTGTGATTATCAATCTGAAGGTATTTTTAAGATGGAGCTGCTAAGTAGAAACAACTCAAGGGTGTTGCTCTTCAATAAAATGTTCGGCCCCAAGCATGAATGCTCTGAAGCACTGAAGGAAGCTTCAGAGGAAGTCGTACAAAATTGTGGTGGTCTGCCACTAGCAACAATTTGCATAGCTGGTATTCTAGCAAGCCAACCGGACAACTCAGAGCTATGGCAGAGTGTCAATGAACGGTTATCTTGCTGCATGAGAAATAATCTTACTTCAGAAGACATGCTCAGAGAAATTATAAGCATGAGCTACAATAGTCTTTCGAACCATTTGAAGACATGCCTACTATATCTTAGTATGTACCCTGAGGGGTACACATTCTTGAAGACTGATTTAGTGAAACAATGGAGTGCTGAAGGTTTTATCAGTGCAGTAGAAGGAAAAGATAACAGCGAAGTTGCAGAGTTTTACTTTGATGATCTTGTCTGCAGGGGACTCGTTCAGCCTAACTGTATAGATTTCTCAGATGAGGTGATGTTCTATACAGTTCACTCCACTGTATTTGAAGTTCTTAGGTGCAAGTCCATGGAGGAGAACTTTACTACTGTGATAGACTACTCTGAAGCCATTACAAAACTTTCTGCAAAGGTTCGTCGACTGTCACTCACTTTCAGCAGTGCAAAGTATGCAACGAAACCAGAAGGCATCGCACTATCAGAAGTGAGATCTCTCACCTTCTATGGACTTGTCAAGTGTCTGCCTTCGATTATTGAGTTTAAGCTACTTCGAGTTCTGATCCTTGAATTTTGGGGTGATAAAGAAGAGCTAGACATGGGTGGAATCAATAAATTGTTTCAGTTGAGATACTTACAGATTACAACAGATATGACCATAAAACTACCAGCAAGTATGCAGGAGCTGATATATTTGGAAACAATAGAAATGTATGCAAGAATAGTGACTTTTCCATCAGATGCTTTTGACCTCCCGAGATTGTGGCATCTCTGTCTTCAGGATGTGGTTAATCTTCCTGATGGTATTGGGCACATGAGATCTCTACGTACACTTCAATCTTTTGACCTTAGTAGAAACTCCAGTAAGAATGTACGGAGCCTTAATGAGTTGACTAACCTGCGTGATCTTCATCTTACGTGTTCTACAGCCTCGTTTGGGCGTCAACTTAAGAGAAACTTGCTATCTTTGGTGTTTTCCCTTGAGAAACTTGGCAACCTAAAATCTATAGTTCTTGCTCCTGCTGCTTCTTGCACAAGCATTAACTTTTTTTGCGCAGACAATGTTTCTCTGCCCGTTTCTCTTCAGAGACTCGAGTTGCTGCCTCCCATTTGCATCTTTCCAAGACTCCCCTTATGTATTGGACAGCTCCAAAAGCTACGCAGTTTGAAAATTGTTCTTAGGGAATTGACGCGAAGTGATATTTACAGCATGGGCAGATTACAGGAACTCACCATTCTCTCTTTGTACGTCTGGAGACCAACTGCAGGATTTATTGTCTTCAGTCCTGGAGCATTTCCAGTTCTAAAGTCTTTCAAATTTAGATGTGGTATTATGCGCCTAGGCTTTCAGGCAGATGCAATTCCTAGTCTTCAGAGGCTGAAGCTCGAATTCAATGCGCACACTGGAGAGAAGAACGCCAATGTGCTTGCTGGAATTGAACACTTGTTAAACCTCCAAGAGCTCACCGGCCGAATTGGAGCAGCACCTGGTGCAGAGGAATCTGACAGAAAGGCTGCAGAAGCTTTGTTCAAGGATACCATAATCAAGCATTCAAGACTTACAAGCTTCAACCTACGAATTGTCCATTTGTTCGACAAAGAGTATGAGCCTTCCTTCTCCTTCATTTAAGAATTTCTCTAGGTCTCATTGTCTCCAGTAATTTCATGTATTTTTAAAGGAAAAAACCATTTTATTACCCTTATCTACCCTCTTTGTCTGCTTAACCTCCTCAACAACATCTAAGATCAGTTTAATTTTAAGTTCAAGTTTTTAGAGATGATTTATAACATTATGCCCTATATTAGAAAAATACATTATGAATTTTTCAGAATCAGTTCGTGCAATTTTGTATCCCTATGATCACATTCGTATTAAATATCCCTAAACTATAAAAATAAGCATGAAAATCTTAAACTATTTTCTTACATAAGACAGCAGTTTCTATATCACCTCACAAAATCTGAATTTTAAACTCATCTTCTAAGTGGAGAAATGAAAAAGATAAATCACATTAAGAGGTAGATTGGACCAACTGAAATAGTTAGGGGGGAAAATTGGACCTAAATTTTGTTGAGGGTATTAAGTGGACACGTAAGGGTACTAAAATTGACCTTTTCCATTTTCTATAATAATATGATTTTTTTCTGTTTCTTTCTGAATTTTTTCTTCAATAAGGATCTCTAGGCATATTAATTTTTATGTTTATTAGGACTTTTCAGTCTCGCACGGTTGGAAGCCTTTCATATATGATGATCTTCTATTTTATCTATTTTTAATTTTTTAATAAATTTAATTATCAAATAGATTTTACTTTTTTATTAATTGTTTTCTTACACTTACAGTTGGGTATGGTGCGTAACTTACTTGTCTATATTTAATAGCTCTAACAAATTATCTCATGGTCTCAATTTACATAACTTTTGGATCCTTACCAAAGTCGGTCATTTTTAAAAATGGGTTTTCGTGGGCTGTATGTCTACGTTATGTTTGGGTTATTACTAAAGTTGGCATTTCCTTTCGATATCATGCTCAAGGTGATTACGGTAATATGGGACTTACGAAGACGTATGTATCATGCTCTAAAAAAAGTTGTATGCATCTGACCTTACCTAAACTAAATATTTTGGGAATAAGACTCAAGTGTGTGTATATAATAATTATGTTGGATCAAGACTATATCTTGGTTCTGATCATTTTTTTAAGTTCCTACTACATTATTCCTCCTTTTTTGGGTAACCATGAAGGGTCGTTGGCCATCTATTTTAAACCATCTTGATTTTACCATATGGATAGCTATAGCATTGGATTTCTTGATATAATCATACAATTTATAACTCAAGGATAGATTGGTGCGACAAATCCATCCATGACATTAGACCAGGTTAAAATCCATATGGATCGGTGAGGTGGTGGATTTCTGGCCAGGCTTACTACACCCACCTTTGAAGATTAAGACCCAGATGTGCCCAACCATAACTTCCCGTTGCTGCCAAATAAAGCTAGCATGCTTACATCTTATCTTACCTTTTGGATCAAGGTTGTGTATGCATAGCACCAATCTCAGCGTTTTACTCATTTTCTGTAAGATTGTTTAAAGCAACTCTTTGTTTATATCACTCAAGTTTATAAGCTGGTTCGAATCTATATAGAATCTATATAGAATACTTACCAGAGGTGGGACCAATCCACTGTACTGAAACACTTTTAGCCATGTAAGCTGGGACAGAATACTAGCTAATGTACCATGGTACTACACAATGTGTTGCCATTGTTAAATCTAATGTACTTCTATGCAGAAGGGGTGTTTGGGCCTGTGTTTATGTAACTTTATAATCTCAACAAAATATTATTCATACCTTGGAGCCTGTTAATGAACAAAATCAAATAAAATCATCTGATGGAGTATAATTATGACACATATTCAAGCAAGTTGAAGACTAGGTATACTAGATTTATGTATTATAACAAATCAAATAAATGATTCCCCTGATACATATCTATATTCACTTTGATTTATTTGTTTTGCATTTTGGTCATGAGTCCACTGCTAATAATTATCCTATTCGTGTTTAGATAATCTACTCTATATCTCAATCACTTTACTGTTTACCTGGTATCTTAGAACTCAAACATGCGTATACTTTTCTAAAACGAAAACTGAAGCTACTGTGTGATATATTTGTTTGTTTCTTAATTTGTATTCAATCTGTTCCCCCTTTAACAAAGTTAAATTGTTGTCAGGACTTCCCAGTTTGCTAGTACTCCAGCAAGCTGTACTACTTCAGGTAATTCATTTTCATTCGACTTACAAACTTCCTCATGATTTTTTTCAATGGAAAATACATCTGATGAACTAAATAATTAACGAGTATGTGCAAAAGTCTGAATAAGCAATATATTTATAAACATTGGCAAATAGACTCACAACTTTGCTGAGATTTTTGGAAAATAAAGTTTTGTTCACAATGCAATCAACATGCCTATGGTTCAAAATTTACTTTCTAAATAAATTAAATGCCCATGTTCAAATAATTTTACCCCAAGGTAAATGGTATACACCTATCTATTTTCTCTTCTAATTATTGAGTGATTTATTTTTCTTTTCCCACCTCCAACAAACTGTTAAGAGTCATAAAGAATTGTTTTAAATGGTTGTAGGTAATTATTGTCCTTTTTCTATTCCATATAGAAATATACTAGCGATTTTCAAACTTCTCACAACATCCATGTCATGTAGCTGCAAAAGAAATTTAATTGTGGGAGACTAAATGCATGGACGTATTTAGCACTCCCATTATTTTGGTTTTGAGATCCAATGGTGATCGTGTTTTGATTTGGCTATTTTCCCCGCAAAAAGGTAAAATCCTGCATATCTTTATAAGATCATAATATAAGGAACAAAATGCAAAAATAAATGAGCTCTGATTACAGCATGTCCCTTTTGCATTGGAAGAAATGTATCATCAGTATGTGAACAAGGGTACAAAACAAAGAAAAAAACCAGCAAGATCACCACTATTAGGAATGTATAGCCTGATCGATTCATTCCCATGATTGTATCCTTGTATACAAAGCTATTTTGGTTATTTATACATAGGTCACCCCCTCCTGATTTGAGTGTGAGGTGTTTCTCCGTTTACTTATCTTCTCTACATGGTATCAAGAGACCAGGATCCAATCGATCTTGGCCTCCCTTTTTGCTTCTTTAATTTTCAACCCCCACGGCTTGCGTCCTCTCACAACAATCCGTGCCTCCTTCCTGGGGTAGGGGTCAACAGGATCAGATATAGATGCGATTTTTCTCTCACCATATTTTTTTTCATATGAATATGGATTGTCCTGTTTACAAATCAATGAGTACTGAATAAAAGATGAGCTAGATGCAGGCAATGGCAGCCACAAATCATTTTTGGGCAATGAATAAAATTAAGCACCAATCATATATATATATATATATAACATATTTTAGCTAAGTTTATATATATCCTGTATCTCTTTCTTCACTATACTTGAATGAAACACAAACTCATATTAATAATCCAATTAGCTGAAAATACCTTTATATTAAATATAGTTTATAGACCCAGATGTACCAAGATGGCATCGCATGACAAGTTTAAATATGCACTTTTGATACTAATCTTGGAGATTCGAGAAGATAATAAGCCCCTTAGGGATGACAGATCTATATAGAGTTCTGATGGCCATATGGCTCTACAATATATGGTTTTTAATATACTTAATACATTGACAAAGATAGCACCCACGGCAAAGTTTAAGGATGCACTTGTGATGCCCGGCCTACTTTGAATGAACCATTACTAGTCTATATGGTGGTGTGCATATGTTTAGTACCATCTATCTAGTTGAGCGAGGGTGGAGCCAAATTAGAAGTCTTTGTACATCCAAACATTGCATCTTTGAATTAACCTTTTTACATAAAACAAACACCAAAGTGTAAGTGAGGTGCTATATGTATGCATGGTCGGGCAATACAGCTTTGGAGGTGCGGTGTTAGTAGTATCGGAGTTGACCTTCGTTGTAGTGTGCACTAGTGGATAAATGCCCTTTAGTCCCGGTTCCCAACTCCATTTAGTCCCGGTTCCTCTGAACCTTTAGTCCCGGTTTCCCCCACCCGGGACTAAAAGTCTGCAGCGTTAAAAAATATTGCACCCCTTGTGATTCAAATCCACAACCTCTTGTATTACCTCGCATATAGCCTCCTAACCATTCACCTACACATCACATGTGACTTTAGTGCCTTCAACTAGGACTAAAGGCCCCTCTATTCCCCTATTAGTTATAACCGGGACTAATATATGCTCACATTAGTCCTGGATCCAATCAAAATTGGGACTAATATAGTAGATGGAAAGTCTACTTTCTACTAGTAGTGTATGGGTTAGTGTACGGGCTTATGACACATGGCACGTGTGGAGTCTTAGCTTGTTGGGATGCATGTCATGGCACATTGCATGCACCATACGGATGTTCACTAAGAGAGAATATCCCTAGGTGTGTGTGTGTGTAAGTTGGACCAACCAGAACATATATAGGGTTCTTTGAGGGAGTGGATGTAACATCTTCTCTATTTTGAATGGCATGTTAGTGGCCTATGGTACTTGGTGCACTTTAGTACCACCCGGCTAGTTGAGTAAGTGTGAATCAACTTATAAGCATTTGCTCTCCAGTCGTGGCACCTCTGAGTAAACCTTTTTCACGAAGCGAGAACAAAAATATATATAAATACGGTGTTATAGCACTTCTGTATAATATGCATGTTCGTGACCTACATGACACCTTAGCATAAGTCTGTGGACAGCCAATAGATTTTACTATTTTATTTATTAAATAGCCAATGGTATTCTTTGTTGAGAATTATTGCTGATTTTGTTACTAATTGTTTTCCTTTTAAAGGAAGGGCAACAAAACCGTCAGCCATTTTTAAAGAAAAACACTTGGAGGTTTTCTGTGATACTGGAGTGTCTAATTTTTGTGATTTTTATGATTATTATGATGCCTTAAATTCTACCACTAGTTGTTTATAAGTTTCACGTTCCTTGTTTTTATTTTTGATATATTTTTTTGTGAACCTTGAATACAGTGGACATCAGTTACACAAATAAAATATTTTTGTTCGTATTGTAATCTAGTTTCACATAGTCTGAGACATTTTATTCTTTGATCAGTATGACTAGCTGCATTTGAAATTAGTAAACAAGCTTCAACCAACACTGTACTACTACAAAATTTAGTAATCTGATAGCTACAAAATTTTGTATTCGGTGGCAGAACTACTGATCCTTAATTATCGTAATTCAATAATTTTCAGTCGCTTTCTTTAGCTGTAATTATTATATTGTGTGTAGAATAGCACACTAACGTGTAGACAATGCAACCAGATGAAGCCCACTTTTTTATGTACATAGGCATTCTTAGAAAATTTTCAGTTTTAATTAAACATAAGCTAAATAATGCTCCTTTCAATATTCTTTTAATCTGATTAATTTTTTGTTTATCTAGACTGCAAACACAAGTGGCCTTCGATGGATGATGGCATTGGTGAGCTAAACAAGGGAGCTGTTGTCCAAGAATTCTCGTCATTCTGCAACGCAAGTTCGACATCTAATCTAGACTTACCGAAATATCAGGTACATATTTTCGATCCATATGAAAGTGCTATACCTTTAACCTTATGTGGTACATTTTATCTCTCTACTAATCAAATACTCCAAGCAAAATTTCACAATAATTTATTTGTGGAACTGAGTTTCAAAAGCAAAAAAAAAATCAATTTATCACTTTTAAAATTGGAACACTAGACAAACAAAAAAATCAAGCCATAACTCTCCCATATACTGTCACACATCTCCCTCCAAAAGAGATAGAAATAGCCTTATAAAAAATAGTATCGTCCAACTATCGTAAAAAGTGTAATTACCAACCCTCAGCTACAAAACTGGATAGTGATATTATATATTAAAGGTGGTACAGAACCCTAAGCTACAACCACCCAACTGTAGAAACCATGTAAATTTGGCCCCTTGGACAATTTTAAATGTGGTTTTCTATTTTCTATATTTTAATTTTTGTTGAAACTCAGGCTTCTGTGACCGAGCCTTGGAACCATCCGCTGGCGAGCGAACCGCTGGATGCGTGGCCAATGGAATGGCCAATGGGATCCTTGTTCCAGCTACCGATTCCACCGACACACGGATCTGAGCAGCAGTTATCGAAAGACAAACAGCCAGGCGACAACATGCCCTCGCACTCGCAGAATCAGTTGTCGGACGACGGCTACAGGTGGCACATGTACGGGGAGGAGGTGATGAACAAGGGGAGCAGGAACGTGCGCAGCTACTACTGGTGCACCTTCTCGGGCTGCGCCGTCAGGAAGAATGTGGAGAGGTCGCAGGATGGCCAGCAGATCGTCGAGATCATGTACGATGGCACGCACAACCATGCCAAGCCACACGACACGAGCAGGGGTGGATCTGGCAGCAGTGGCACCGCGGGGGAGCAGCTGCGGCGGCAGAGCGGCGCCGCCGGCAGCGAGGCGTCCGGGCACACGTTTGGAGGGAACAATAACAGCATGATCCCGGCGAGGTCGCCGCGTTCCGGATCCGACAGATTGGACGAGCACGATAGGGATCCCAAGAAATGGTGAGCGCTAGCTGTATATAGCTTGGCGTTAATTATTGCAAAGTTTTAGCGCTCGATATATAAGTTGATGGGGATTGAGTAATTAGAACGTATACTATCCCTTCTTTGCAGGAGGAAAGACGGTGACGACGGTGGGATCTCCATCGCCGGGAAACGAGTGCGAGAGCCGAGAGTCGTTACTCAAACCATGAGCGACAGCGACATCATCGACGATGGCTTCAGATGGCGAAAGTACGGGCAGAAGGATGTGAAGGGAGGAAACCCAAGGTAAACCGCCCCACCCACACAGAAAAACAAGTCTTTTTCCCCCTTATATATTGAGACTGAAATTAAGTACTACGAATCTTGCTCATTTACTTGTAAATTTCTCCTTGTGACAACAGGAGCTACTACCGGTGCACGACCGCCGGCTGCCCGGCGCGCAAGCACGTGGAGCGCGCGTCCCACGACCAGCGCGTCGTGATCACCACTTATAAGGGCAAGCACAACCATATTGCGCCGCCGGCGCCGGGGGACAGCTAGTATTGTCCGGATGTAGGGAAACTAAAAGTTTCGTCAGTTAACAAGATGAAGTGGGAGTCGGCAATGGTGGCAATCAGTTCGTCGACTACCTTGTGAAGGATCGATACGGCGACCAGAGAGGGGGGAGTGAATGGGAGCCGATAAAAATTTCTCTCAAAAGAAGAAACTCGGCCTATGTCCCAAAATCACTTCCAACGCGCCTCTCTTCTAATCGTCAAGATGACGCAAGTCAACTAGTGACAAGCTCACCCTAGGAACGATTAGGAATTTCTTAAAGTACGCGGAAGCGAAACAATTAACAAGAGAACTAAAGAATTTTTGGAAAGATTAAGCTCAAACTTCACTTATCAAGAATTAATATCAGTTGGCCAACTAGATAAATAAGTGAAGCTTTCAAGTAAGTAGATATTAGGCTATGCTGACAGAATGCTCATATAGTGATTAAACAATTTAATTAGCCCAATCAATATCCGATGACCACCAGCTAAATAGATAGAATAATTAAGCATCGAATGAAGCAGACATCATTTTATTTAGTAGCTAGATGTATTGCCGGTCAAAACAATAAAGTAGTGATTAAACAATGGAATCAACAGTTGAATCACTATAGCATGAAAGTGACACTTCACAAGAATTCAATTCATCCGAGCTTGCTGTTCTAATCTGAAATTCTTACCGAAGCTGCTGCTGGCTCTGCGCTGGTCTGCTGTGCTTGAGCTGCGCACCGTTCAGCCTGCGCGTCCGCGTGGGCTGGCTGCTCCTGGCCTGGCAGCGCTGGGTCTCTCCGCCTGGGCACAGGCCACCGCTGCAGCTGGGCCGCCTGTTGCCGGCCTGCTACGCCCCCGCGAGCTGGGCCTGCTGCGCCACGCTGGCGCTGCTGCTGCTAGCCGCAGCGCGTGCCTCGCACACCCGCCGCTTGCTGCCGCACGCGCTTGCCTCACCCCTGCGAACAAAACAGAGAGGAACAGACGAACACGAACGAACAAGCCCGCCAAACTTCGAGCGAAAGGATCTCTCTCAATTCACAACTAAACCGCAAGAAACCTGAGCCATATCTTCGAAACCCCAAGGGCTAATAGATCCTCGAACTAGATCTGAAAAAAGCTCAAGTATTCATGACGAATTTTGGATCGAACCGGAGAACACCACAAACTCGAGTTCATCCACAAAACTTCAAATCGAGACCGATTCCCGGCGTTTGAGGGGCCAAGATCATCCACAAAGAGGCGCAAGGCACTCACCCATCACCCCCTCAAACAAATCCAAAGTCAAACGGTCTAGAAACGAAGAATCGAGGTGACCACGAAAATCCCCAAAAATAGCTCCGAAAATCCCGAAAAAGACAAATCTTAGATCTTGCAAGGGACACAAATTGGAGCACGAAATTGAACTTTGGATTACCACAAGAGGTTCGGTTACAAGCCACTCCTAGCAACAATCAAAGCTAGGATGGCAAAAGGATCACTCAACGATCCAACTCTCTCCTCTCTTCCTCTCACCAAGAGCACCCAAAAAGAAACAGCACTCCCACCCAACTAAACCAAAGAGATAGCTGCCCAGCCAGCCACTCCTCCTATATATAGAGCCCTCCGGACAAATGACCGAAGTGCCCTTACACTAGGAATTACAACTCAAGCCCACGCAGGAGCGTTTTGGTCAATACATAAATAGACCCATCGAGCAGACACGCATCCATCGGGCCTTGCTTACCTCCAACGCAAGCTCCTCGATCACGCCGCGTGCCCCCCGCTTCGAAGCTTCCCGACGCACCCGGATACCGTCTCCGTCACGCCGAGACTTCGGATGATGGTTTTCTGGTAGCACCACCAAACCCTGCGTACATGGTCCAGCCTCCATGCCAAGCCTCGAGCACGCCAAGCCTTTCACCTCCGGCTCTCGGATGGTCTACTCAGTCTTGCCTCGTTCCTTGACTCGGTCGCGTCCAATGTACCGGCTCGATCACCTTCATCCACGTTGCCTCGCTTGTTCTTGCACCATGTGAACCGCACTTGATCCCACTGGCCACCGGGTCCCTCGAACCAAGCCTACTTGTCTCTCCGCTCCTGGGAGGCCGCTCCGGCTAAGACCTTTCGCGCCTGTTCTTCACCTGCACCAATGCAAACCAAACCGCATCCTACACCTGCAATACTTGAGCCAAGACAAACGTCAGTCCACACAACGTTGTCAATCACTCATCACAAGGAAAGCGACCATCCACTCGGTCCCTCGGACACGCATGGTCCTCACCTTGAATATAGGAGAACGACCATTCACCTAGTGATCTGCGATGGAGATGGAATAAACGGTGTTGCTTAGCGCTAAAACTGTATTGTGGAGCTGTTGATTGTGTTTTGCTTAATGTAAGCAGAGTCATCTACTATTTAGACTCAGGCTGGGTATCTGTAACATGCATCGAGATGAAGTAGACCCTAGAGTAAGTAGAGTAGTTGCTGTTCCCGCCGTCTCATCATGCATCGGCGTCTGTATCGAGTATGAACTCCATGCATTCCTCCTGCTCGATGCATTTCCGTTGCTTCTATCCTTACTCCTTGTGTTCTTCCATCTTATGACGTGTTCCTCGATTTCTTCTGAAACTCTCCTCTCCTTTTCTTGTGAATTAGTCAGTTCCTAACTATAAGGTATCCAGACTCCAGAGCTCGGCATTCCTTGGCCGCACTCTTGAGTATTCCACAGCCAATCTTTTGGACCTTGTCCGATCAGTGTGTGGCTAGAGGCTGTGACTCATTTAACGTCCCTCCCACCCACCAAGATCTGTGAAGAATCACCCATTTTTCCCAAAAAATCATCAGAGGAATTAATCTTATTAGGTAGCTAGGGTTGGATAGCAGCTGTCTCCGTGTAAAATTCTGAGTGCTTCATTTGGTCCAACTCCCATGGTGGATGCATACATATGTAGCCTAAGTTAGTACTCACTCTGTTCCAAATTATAGGTCGTTTGACTTTTTTCAGCTCAAGTTTGACCGGCTCTCTTATTCAAAATTTTGTGCAAATTATCATATCTTTTGTGGTGGCTTGCTTTATTAATAAACATTCTTCAAAAATGACTTAAATTTGACTATATTTACATAAATTTTTTAAATAAGACGAGCCGTTCAAACTTAACCTAGAAAAAGTCAAACGACCTATAATTTGAAACGGAGGGAGTATTTTTCAACATTAACAGTGCCACAAATCAGTAATTTAGAATCAATGTCGCAGTGGATATTTTTTTATAATGATATAGTATATAATTTAGACTCGGATTCAATGCATACATTAAGTTATTTTTAATATTGATATGTGGGTAATTTAGATGCAAGTCTAGTAGATTAATTCAAGTTATCTCTATAATAGCATACTCCCTCCGGTTCCCAATTAGAAGTCCTTTAGGACAGCGACACGGTCACCAAAGCACAACTTTGACTTCACTTTTCTATAAAAATATTTCTTAAAAAGTTATATATGTATATTTTTATGAAAGTAATTTTCAAGAC
>OAMR01000160.1:1944200-1964877 GCA_900205405.1 Echinochloa crus-galli | reverse complement strand
TTTCCTCTCGTCGTGCGGCCGACCTCGCATGCTCGGGGGCTGGTGCGCGACGACTCGGCGTTTTCTCTCGTCACGCGGCCGACCTCGCATGCTCGGGGGCTGGCGCGCGCGGCGACTCGGCGTTTTCTCTCGTCGTGCAGCCGACCTCGAATGCTCGGGGGCTGGCGCGCGCGGCGACTCTGCGTTTTCTCTCATCGTGCAGCCGTCCTCGCATGCTCAAAGGATTTCCAAACTCAACGACTTAAATGTTATTCATGATTTATATTCCCAATGTTTGACTCAAACCTTGTCCAAAAGGACTTCTAATATGATACCGGAGGGAGTAGGTGGGTATTTAACATGAAGATTATATGCAATTTTAGTTTTCATGGTGGTAGGGTGGATAATTTAGATATAGATTAGGGTGTTACTTTAGACTATGTTCATAATGCCAAAGGTGGGTAATGCTTTAGAAGCTATAATTAAAAAAATTGCAATTGATTGGATGCGCATAGGAAGGAAATAAAAAATTTCATATGAATTATTTAGGTAAATTTCTTAAAATACATGGATGGGTACGGTGGTCGGGTATATATTTCTTTGGTGATAAAAAAGAGAGAAGCGGCCTCATATTTTAATTTTTCGCTCTATCATCATGAAAACAACTGTCATGTGGGTTCACGTGGGGCCGGCATGAGTGGTACATGGTTTTTTCGTTGATAGAAAATGTTTCCAAAAGAACTCAATCATTTTAGTATAGATGAATTGTAGTATTATACTTATAGGGGTTAACCCCTCCTGTCCCATAAAAAAAATTATATGTCCACCCAAGGATCAAAAAATATGCACCGTGCTCCCTCAATGTTGGATGGGAATACAGTATGAACCTTAATCTCTAAATGATGTTTTTTTCTCTGGAAACCTATAATTTTTTTTAAAAAAAACGTTTTGAAGATCATTTCAATAGAACTAATATAAGCAAATCAGCATTTTTAGTACACTGTTTTTCCTAAAACTTCGAACTAGTTTTTGAAGTATTGAATGCATCATAATCACATCAGGATGGGTATCAATTTAGTACATGTTGTTTCCATACTTGGATACATTTCTTCCACAAGAAACTGAATGAGGATGTGGTGGAATGTATTACATAAAGCCATATTTCGCACTGAAGCTGGATATGATGCATATCCAGAGCTTGGTATGGATCGGGTGGCCTGGCTCCTTGTCTGACACCACCCGTCCTGATCGGCGCATGCATCGAGGAGCTTTCCCCCATCGTCATCGGAGCACCTTCCATCTCTTCATTCCACGATGACATTTTTTTAGATATTAGAAATAAATTATCCGGCTTCACCTTTTTTGCAAACAAAAAATGATCAGACCATTATTACAAAAGGTAGCCTCATGGTACAGCACCATAAGTTTGTGACCAAACAAAACGTACATGACCCAAAGCCAATCCTAAGATCAAAGGACCATCCATTAGAAGTAAAAAAAATGAAGAGCTGCCATCTCTGGATCCAGACATCGACATGCCGCGATCACAAACTCTTGATTAGATTCACTTCGTTGCAACTTACCCGACCACCGGAGCCAGTATGTTTCCTAGAATAGTACCTGTAGAAAGGTTTTAGGTTGACATTTATCAAACACCACTTGGTTCCGTGTAATCCATATTGCCCAACATAAAGCTGTGGCTCCTGTCAATAAATATAGATTTGGTTTCTGTCCCCCTTTTTTATCCAGCTGCCAAAAAGATGATCAAAACTAGTTGGGGGCGGAATTGCAAATACTACATGTGTCGCTCGCCATAAAAAATTTGGCATAATAAATAACAATTAAAGAAAAGATGATTAATTGACTCCAAGGAGCAACAAAAGCTGCAATGTTTATCTCCATTCCACTTTCTCTTAGCCAGATTGTCCTTATTTAGAATAACCCCTTTCTTTAAATACCACATAAAAATCTTAATCTTTAATGGTATTTTCATTTGCCAAATCTCCTGTGAGACCGTTACACCATTGTTGACCAAATGTTTATACATTGATCGAACAGAGAAAAAGTTATTCTTGTGTAGCGCCCAAAGGAACACATCTCGTCCCCCTTGTAGACAGACATGTGAATTGTCAGCCACTAAGTTGTACCATTCCTCTAGTTTATTCCCGACCAATGATCTCCTAAAAGAGATATTTAGGGGAATTGTGCTAAGAACATTCGCAACAGTAGCATGCTTCCTTCAAACAATATTATATAAATTAGGATACTTCAATTTCAAAGTTTGACCTCCCAACCAAGAGTCCTCCCAGAATCTAGTTTGGGCTACTGAAAACACCTTGAAAGATCCTAATTTGAGGAAATCCTCCATAACGCCCATAAGCCCTATCCAAAACTAAGAATCCCCTGGTTTTTTATGCACTTGCCCCAATGGATTATTCTAAAGATATTTATTTCTAATTAGATCCTGCCACACCCCTTCCTCATTGCATAGCTTAAACAACCATTTACTTAGAAGGCATCTATTCTGTATATCCAGTTTCATAATTCCCAAACCACCCTGGTCTTTTGTTGGCATAACACACCCCACTTGGCTAGTCTGTATTTTTTCATGTGCTGATCATATTGCTAGAAGAACGTTGATCTAAAGTACTCTACTTTTTGTATGACTCCCCTCTGGACCTCAAAAAAAGATAGCATCAACATTGGCAATCTGGACAACATCAAATTAATCAGCACTAATCTCCCTCCAACAGATAGCAAATTTCCTTTCCACCCACTTAATGTTTTCTCTAGTCTCTCTTCTATCATCTTCCAATCTTTGTTATTCAACTTCCTATAATGCATTGGAATTCCTAGGTAGCAAAAAGGGTATGTCCCTAATTTACACCGAAAAAGTCTAGAATAGGTTGCCTCAAACTCTTTCGCTTGTCCGAAACAAAAGATTTCGCTTTGTGAAAATTGATTTTAAGACATGATAAGTGCTCAAACATACAAAGTAATAGCTTCATGTTCTTTGCTTGCTCTATATCATGGTCTAGAAAAATCACCGTGACATCCGCATATTGCAAGATAGACAGACCCTCATCAACTAAATGTGGGATCACTCCTCTAGCCATCCTTTTTTGCCCTAGAAATAATGATCGCAACCATATCCACTAATATATTAAATAGAATGGGAGACAATGGATTGCCGAGAACCCGGTGTAGCACACGCGACGCCATTGCCCACGACTAGTGGCGGAGCCAGGGCTCGGGCTGCCCGTGCTGCAGTCCTAGTTGCTAGCCTAAAAATCTATAGAAGCTTAGTTAAGCTGCATGTAGAAGTATAGTTAGATCACTAGAGATTTTATGTATATGTGATGTTTTGTACAGGCACAGCCCGGGTCCTCACTCGTTTCTAGCTCCACACCTGCCCACGGCCTAATTTTCTAAGGTGCCGCCATGATTTGCCTGTGATTAATTTGTTTCCATCACCAAGCAGTGAGTGTGGGGAAGAAGCCCTGTATAAGTGCATCTTCAAGAGATTAGCTAAAAAGACTAGCTAAATTTATTGATTTAACACCGGTTGATGTTACCGATCGATGCTAAAGCATTTCCGGAGGCACCTTTTTTCATCCGGTGCTAATGCAACATTAGCACCAGATCTAGTGCACCGAGGCATATGAGGAGAGCGGATGTGAGGTTCTTTCGTAGTAGGAGTTGATGGGCCATTTCCAGAGCTGAGTTCATATATTCTGTGCTGAACACAAGGTGCGACACTACCTCGACTCGACTAGGGATGCAGCCTCAGCCCGTACGGATTTCCAGCAAAATAGTTTTTGAGATTTGTGGGTAAGACTTTAACGGCTGAGATTGCACATTGGTGTGGAGCACGCATGTGCACAAAATTAGAGGGAAAAGTGGCGCTAACTGATTGGGTCAGTAGGATGGGAATCCGATATATGATTCTCAATCTGAAATTGGTCTTTTCTTTTTACACTTAATGTTTTCTCTAGTCTCTCTTCTATCATCTTCCAATCTTTGTTATTCAACTTCCTATAATGCATTGGAATTCCTAGGTAGCAAAAAGGGTATGTCCCTAATTTACACCGAAAAAGTCTAGAATAGGTTGCCTCAAACTCTTTCGCTTGTCCGAAACAAAAGATTTCGCTTTGTGAAAATTGATTTTAAGACATGATAAGTGCTCAAACATACAAAGTAATAGCTTCATGTTCTTTGCTTGCTCTATATCATGGTCTAGAAAAATCACCGTGACATCCGCATATTGCAAGATAGACAGACCCTCATCAACTAAATGTGGGATCACTCCTCTAGCCATCCTTTTTTGCCCTAGAAATAATGATCGCAACCATATCCACTAATATATTAAATAGAATGGGAGACAATGGATTGCCGAGAACCCGGTGTAGCACACGCGACGCCATTGCCCACGACTAGTGGCGGAGCCAGGGCTCGGGCTGCCCGTGCTGCAGTCCTAGTTGCTAGCCTAAAAATCTATAGAAGCTTAGTTAAGCTGCATGTAGAAGTATAGTTAGATCACTAGAGATTTTATGTATATGTGATGTTTTGTACAGGCACAGCCCGGGTCCTCACTCGTTTCTAGCTCCACACCTGCCCACGGCCTAATTTTCTAAGGTGCCGCCATGATTTGCCTGTGATTAATTTGTTTCCATCACCAAGCAGTGAGTGTGGGGAAGAAGCCCTGTATAAGTGCATCTTCAAGAGATTAGCTAAAAAGACTAGCTAAATTTATTGATTTAACACCGGTTGATGTTACCGATCGATGCTAAAGCATTTCCGGAGGCACCTTTTTTCATCCGGTGCTAATGCAACATTAGCACCAGATCTAGTGCACCGAGGCATATGAGGAGAGCGGATGTGAGGTTCTTTCGTAGTAGGAGTTGATGGGCCATTTCCAGAGCTGAGTTCATATATTCTGTGCTGAACACAAGGTGCGACACTACCTCGACTCGACTAGGGATGCAGCCTCAGCCCGTACGGATTTCCAGCAAAATAGTTTTTGAGATTTGTGGGTAAGACTTTAACGGCTGAGATTGCACATTGGTGTGGAGCACGCATGTGCACAAAATTAGAGGGAAAAGTGGCGCTAACTGATTGGGTCAGTAGGATGGGAATCCGATATATGATTCTCAATCTGAAATTGGTCTTTTCTTTTTACTCTCTTAAGCTGTAAACATCTGTTTTCGAAATCTATTTGAGAAATCATGTTCATGTCTGTTATAATTAATTAAATAAAAACAAGATCTAATGTAATATCTTTTCAAAAACATTTTTCAAATACACCATATCAGCATTTTTGTATGCAACTTCTTCCACATTTTCCCAGAAAAAAAATGGTAATATATCTTACTCAGCTCTGATTCCTAAAATGTCGACTGGTTCTGAAAAACGTCAAAAGCTACATTCGTGAAAACCCCAGTCTGTAATCTGTCCACGTTCGTGGGATGTCTGATGTTACGGCAGTATTTGTCACTGGAGACCGAGGCTAGTTGTTCCCGTAATCCCCATTTCCAACTACTCGTGCGGTAACATGTGTTCCCGTTTTTTTTTTGATGAAAAGTGTCCCGGTTTGTTAATTTGCATTTGGAAAATCTAGTTACTTATTATTATTATTATGCTCCTACCACACGTTCGGACCCTAATCTGCAAAGAGCCACTTTGCTTACACTATTCCGTCCTCAAATACGCTAACAGCCAACAGGCCAGTCAACCTGCTGCCAAGGGCATCCTTGAGAATAATCTAACATTAGGTAGGTTGACTGCAATAAGCTAGCCACTTGATGAGTCGTCGTCTCCAATCGTAAGCCACTGGTATCTTGTCTTGCTCTTGCCTGGCCTACTCATTGCTAGCTGCTGCAGACCCGTCGACGACCTCGCAAAGTCATCGATCGGGACCAAATAATTTCCAAATCATTCATGCTTAATAGTTTATAAAGAACGGAAGGGGGACGGAAAGGAAGAATTCACCCAGCAAAACTGAGGAAAACAAATGCAGGAAGGAGCCACATGCATCCATCGTCCCAGCTGGGATCATTGCATTGCATCATCTCGCTGAGCTGCTAAGGTCTTCTTCCCCCTCTCGACATCCACACCGACACCGGCGGGCTCAGCGTCCATTGCTGCAAGAATTGAAGGTGCGTGATGATATGCTAGTCTCTGCTTGGAAAACATCATGTGGAGTGGAACTCTGTTTCTTGGCTGCGGCTTTGGGGGGGCGGATTTTCGATCGAGATCGTTTTGGATTCTCCGAGTCTGATTCTAGTATATGCTGCTGTGAGCTGTGTTGGATCTCTCTCCCTTCCAAAGCCCAGTCTGTTTGTTCTGCGTCTGCGTGTAGATTAGTAGATAGATTCTTTTGCTCACTGCTCTTCAATCTGTATTCATTTGCTGAAAGATAGTTTTTTGTTTTATTAGCGTCGTAGCTTATTATGTCACAGTTCTTCCGATTCGGTTTGCGTTTCGTGTGCTCAGGACTCCTAAAGCTAGGATTTTTTTAGAAAAGATTTGCATGAGCATCCTAGTTAAAAAAATCGGATGAAATCTGATCAGCAGTTAACTTAGATAAAACTAGAATTTTTTTAACTCATTTACGAACAAGAGCATTCAGATAGTTCATACAAACCGACGATTTCGTTGCAGAACTCAACTGGGAAATCACAGTTTGTTTTCATGGGATTTGGTTCTATGATCCTGTTAATGTCCCTTTGGTCTCGCTCCAGCTATAAGGGATCTCTTTATTAATGGCCAGGGGGAAGATATCCAAAGCAAAGCAAATGCTTACTTTTTCGAAATAGCAACTGCACCATGTTAATCTTCCTTTGGTCTCTCTCATCTTCAGTTGGTAGAGCTCTAGTCTCTCTAGATCTTAATCCCACTATAGATCTGAAATTAGTAGGTTATGATGTAAATTTGTCTACAGTGAAAATAAAACCGTTTACCCAAGCATTCCTTGTGCAGACCAAGCATCGAGAATTTATTTAGGTGAGCTCTACCAAATAATCTGCACATATCGGGAGTGGAACTTTGGATGTCATTTTGAGAGAAGAAACGATAAATACGCTTCACAAAAAGATTTTTTTCTGGAGTGAAAAGATAATAGTAATGTTTACTGATTTGTTTCTCGGGCTTCCATCTGGACTGAGCTGGGCCGGGCCTACCTCCCTTACGGGCCAACCACAGTCCACAGTCTCTCCCCCTTCTCGAAGAAGGGTGCCATCTCTTGCGCCCCGGCGACAATGCCCCCCGCGGTGGAGGAGCCGGTCTCACGCCGCCGGCGAGCTGATAGAGACGCGCAGCCCGCACATCCCGTGCCGCGCCTGCTTGCCGCGCCGGGATGGCTAGTCTAGTTACTGTAACGTCGGGTGAAATGGGCCCTGCTAATCAGATTTCATCAGATTCTTGGCGTTCTTGCCCTTTACCATTTTATTGGCGAAAATTTCTTCTGTTATGCTTCATCTTCAGTCTCTATGCCTGCCTCGAGTGCATTTTCATCCCGTCTTATTTGATGCTGCAGGATTTCTGAGCTGAGCACCTGCGGCCCCCTTTTGTACTCCGGCACCGAGTCTCCCCTCTCCAGCTGGTGAGCACTAGATCTATCATAATTCATACTCAACTCCATTTATCGCAGCATATAAGTCAAATCTTTGAATCATAGCTTGGTACCCTGTAGTTGTTACCCGGATTAATTTCTCGGGCAGTTACAGCATAGTTCATTTCTTAATGACTTGATTATTTTTCTGTTCACTTCAATCCTCCCTCAAATCCTCAATGGATTAATCGCGTGTGTTTACTGTTTAGCAACATCTTGCGTGGTTTTTTCTGTTTTCGTCTGCATTAGTTGAAGTCAACTGATGCCAGTGCAATTAGGCTGGCCTAGGTGGCCACCTGGAGAGACCCTTTCTAGTAAAGTCAAGAGTCCGATTTATTTGATCCAAAAGAGAAACTGACTACCATCTGTTGCAACAATAAGGTGTAGCCCTCTGTGTCAAGATAGTGGTGTTTTGTAATCCATACTTTCCATCTTTCACATTTAACTTCATTAAATATAATTCCTTTTCTACTGGCTCATTGTTATGAAAACTATGGAGCTGAACTTCTGCATTGGATGGGAAGAAAAAGTAAAAATTGTCTAGTTTAACGGTGCTGGGTTACACCATTATTGTATCAGATCCATGCATTCCTCAACGTCATAGATAGCAATATAGCATACCTAACTGGTAAATTCACTAACAAGTACTTACTGATAGATTTGCCAACCGGTATACACCTGCAATCCTGAGCAAATGGGGTTCCTAGTGCTTAACGACTGGGAATTCCCCCCTGGTTATATATTTCTTCATTGAAAGGACAGTGTACTGTGTTGATTAATGTAATCTGTTTAGCATCACCAAGCCTTACATATTTGCAAAGAAATGAAAGAAAAGAAAATAACAAGCAACAAACTCATGCAGTAAAAATTTTATCATTAAATATCAAACAAGCCACAGATTGTCCAGGGAAACTAGCAGTTATAAATGGCATCATTGGAGAAAATTGCTGTCTGGACCTGCAAGTTAAACTTAAACCTGTACATTTCAGTGAAATTTTCCTTTCTGTTGTAACATGAAGTTTTTATTTTGTTAACAGAAATGGCAGAAGCGGTACTCCTTGCTCTCACAAAGATCGGTAACGTTTTAGCAGATGAAGCTGCCAAGGCCATGGTGTCCAAATTGTCTGAAAAAGTTAATAATCTGAGGGATCTGGAATACAAGATTGAGAAAATAAGGAAGCAACTGACAACAATGAACAATGTTATACGGCAGATTGGCACAGTATACCTCACTGATGAAGTTGTCAGGGGATGGATTGGGGAGGTGCGGAAATTGGCTTACCGTGTCGAGGATGTAATGGACAAGTACTCGTATTATTCTCTTCAAATGGAGGAAGAATGGTTCCTGAAAAAATACTTTATCAAAGGATCTCATTATGTCTTGGTTTTCAGTCAAATAGCGAACGAGGTAATCAAGATTGAGGAGGAGATAAATCAAGTTATAGAACTGAAGGCACAGTGGTTGCAACCATCCCAACTTGTTCGTGACCAGCTTACTGAGATGGAAAGACAGCGGTCCCAAGACAGCTTTCCACAACTTGTTAAAGATGATGATCTTGTAGGGATTGAAGGAAACAGGAGAATGATAACGGAATGGTTATATTCTGAAGATCTTGACAGCACAGTGATAACAGTGTCGGGTATGGGTGGATTGGGAAAAACGACCCTTGTAACAAATGTATATGAACGCGAAAAGATCAATTTTCCAGCTCATGCTTGGATGGTTGTGTCCCAGACGTACACGATAGATGCACTGCTGAGGAAACTACTCAGGAAGGTTGGTTATGTGGAACAACATTTCTCAGCTAATATTGACAGAATGGATGTATATGATTTGAAAGAAGAAATAAAAAAAATGCTCAAAAATACGAAATGTTTGATTGTACTGGATGATGTCTGGAACCAAGATGTCTACTTTCAAATGTGTGATGCATTTCAAAACCTCCAGGCAAGTCGCATCATCATCACAACAAGGAATAATCATGTGGCTTCTCTGGCATCCTCAACACGTCACCTTGATCTCCAGCCTTTGAGCAAGACTCATGCTTTTGAGCTCTTCTGCAGAAGGGCTTTTCATAACAAGAAGGACCATAAGTGCCCTGAGGAACTTGTGAAGGTTGCTACTTCTATAGTAGATAGGTGTCAGGGCCTACCTCTAGCAATTGTATCGATAGGTAGCCTCTTGTCTTCGAGGCCACGGACACACTACATTTGGAGCCAAATGTACAATCAGCTTCGAAGTGAACTATCAAACAATGATCATGTCCGAGCAATTTTGAATCTCAGCTATCATGATCTATCAGGAGATCTCAGAAACTGTTTCTTGTACTGCAGCTTATTCCCTGAAGATTACCCTATTTCATGCGAGAGCCTTGTGAGGCTGTGGGTTGCAGAAGGCTTTGTGCTTAGGAGAGGAAAGAATACAGCAGAAGAGGTGGCTGAGGTAAATCTCATGGAACTGATCCAGCGAAATATGCTGGTAATAGTGGAGAATGATGATCAGGGGAGGGTGAAAACCTGTACAATGCACGATATTGTGAGGGAGCTGGCTCTTGCTGTTGCGAAAGAGGAGAGGTTTGGCTCTGCAAATGATTATGGCACAATGTTACAGATGGATAGGGATGTTCGTCGTCTATCATCCTATGGATGGAAAGACAATACTACACTAAAAGTTAGGTTTCCACGCCTTCGAACTCTTGTGTCACTTGGAACAATTTCATCTTCCCCCCACATGTTGTCATCAATTTTGACAGAATCAAGCTATCTTACTGTTCTCGAGCTACAAGATTCTGAAGTCACTGAAGTGCCTGCATCTATTGGCAGTTTGTTCAACCTACGTTACATTGGTTTACGGCGCACTAAAGTCAAGTCACTCCCTGAGTCAGTCGAGAAGTTATGCAACCTTCACACTCTTGACATTAAGCAAACCAAAATAGAGAAGCTACCACGGGGGATTACTAAGGTCAAGAAGCTACAACACCTTTTAGCTGATAGATATGATGATGAGAAGCACTCGGCATTCAGGTACTTTAAAGGGATGCAAGCACCTAAAGATCTGTCCAACTTGGAAGAACTGCAGACTCTTGAGACCGTGGAAGCCAGCAAGGACTTGTCTGAGCAGCTAAAGAAACTGATGCAACTAAGGAGCCTTTGGATTGACAACATTAGTGGTACTGATTGCTCAAATCTTTTTGCTACCCTGTCATGAAGTTTTTATTTTGTTAACAGAAATGGCAGAAGCGGTACTCCTTGCTCTCACAAAGATCGGTAACGTTTTAGCAGATGAAGCTGCCAAGGCCATGGTGTCCAAATTGTCTGAAAAAGTTAATAATCTGAGGGATCTGGAATACAAGATTGAGAAAATAAGGAAGCAACTGACAACAATGAACAATGTTATACGGCAGATTGGCACAGTATACCTCACTGATGAAGTTGTCAGGGGATGGATTGGGGAGGTGCGGAAATTGGCTTACCGTGTCGAGGATGTAATGGACAAGTACTCGTATTATTCTCTTCAAATGGAGGAAGAATGGTTCCTGAAAAAATACTTTATCAAAGGATCTCATTATGTCTTGGTTTTCAGTCAAATAGCGAACGAGGTAATCAAGATTGAGGAGGAGATAAATCAAGTTATAGAACTGAAGGCACAGTGGTTGCAACCATCCCAACTTGTTCGTGACCAGCTTACTGAGATGGAAAGACAGCGGTCCCAAGACAGCTTTCCACAACTTGTTAAAGATGATGATCTTGTAGGGATTGAAGGAAACAGGAGAATGATAACGGAATGGTTATATTCTGAAGATCTTGACAGCACAGTGATAACAGTGTCGGGTATGGGTGGATTGGGAAAAACGACCCTTGTAACAAATGTATATGAACGCGAAAAGATCAATTTTCCAGCTCATGCTTGGATGGTTGTGTCCCAGACGTACACGATAGATGCACTGCTGAGGAAACTACTCAGGAAGGTTGGTTATGTGGAACAACATTTCTCAGCTAATATTGACAGAATGGATGTATATGATTTGAAAGAAGAAATAAAAAAAATGCTCAAAAATACGAAATGTTTGATTGTACTGGATGATGTCTGGAACCAAGATGTCTACTTTCAAATGTGTGATGCATTTCAAAACCTCCAGGCAAGTCGCATCATCATCACAACAAGGAATAATCATGTGGCTTCTCTGGCATCCTCAACACGTCACCTTGATCTCCAGCCTTTGAGCAAGACTCATGCTTTTGAGCTCTTCTGCAGAAGGGCTTTTCATAACAAGAAGGACCATAAGTGCCCTGAGGGATAGGTGTCAGGGCCTACCACTAGCAATCGTATCAATAGGTAGCCTCTTGTCTTCGAGGCCACGGACACACTACATTTGGAACCAAATGTACAATCAGCTTCGAAGTGAGCTATCAAACAGTGATAATGTCCGAGCAATTTTAAATCTGAGCTACCATGATCTATCAGGAGATCTCAGAAATTGTTTCTTGTACTGCAGCTTATTCCCTGAAGATTACCCAATTTCACGTGAGAACCTTGTGAGGATGTGGGTTGCAGAAGGCTTTGTGCTGAGAAAAGGAAAGAACACAGCAGAACAGGTGGCTGAGACAAATCTGACGGAACTGATCCACCGGAATATGCTGGTAATACTGGAGATTGATGAGCAAGGAAGGGTGAATACCTGTACGATGCATGATATTGTGAGGGAGCTGGCTCTTGGTGTTGCAAAACAGAAGGGTTTTGGCTCTGCAAATGACTATGGCACAATGATACAGATGGATAAGGATGTTCGTCGTCTGTCGTCTTATGGATGGAAAGACAATACAACACTAAAACTTAAACTTCCACGTCTTCGAACTCTTGTGTCACTTGAAACAATTACATCTTCACCCCACATGTTGTCATCAATTTTATCAGAATCAAGCTACCTTACTGTTCTCGAGCTACAAGATTCTGAAGTCACTGAAGTGCCAGCATCTATAGGAACTTTGTTCAACCTACGTTACATTGGCTTACGGCGCACTAAGGTCAAGTTACTCCCTGAGTCAGTGGAGAAGCTATGCAACCTCCACACTCTTGACATTAAGCAAACAAAAATAGAGAAGCTACCGCGGGGGATTGCTAAGGTCAAGAAGCTACAACACCTTTTAGCCGATAGATATGACGATGAGAAGCACTCAGCATTCCGGTACTTTAAAGGGATGCAACCACCAAAAGATCTGTCCAACTTGGAAGACCTGCAGACTCTTGAGACCGTGGAAGCCAACAAGGACTTGGCTGAGCAGCTGAAGAAACTCATGCAACTAAGGAGTCTTTGGATTGACAACATTAGTACTACTGATTGCTCAAGTCTTTTTGCTACCCTGTCAGATATGCCACTCCTTTCAAGCTTGCTTCTTTCTGCAAGGGATGAGAATGAGGCACTTTGCTTCGATGCTCTGAAGCCAAAGTCTACAGAACTCCACAAGTTGATTATCAGAGGGCAATGGGCCAAGGGAACCCTGGAGTGCCCAATATTCCGTGGCTATGGGACGCATCTCAAGTATTTAGCTATAAGCCGGTGTCACCTTAGGGTAGATCCACTGGAGATGCTCGCTGGACACTTGCCAAACCTCACAAATCTGAGACTTAACAACATGAGCAGTGCAGAGATTCTGGTCCTTCCTGCAGGATCATTTCCTCATCTGAAGTTGCTTGTCCTGCAGCAGATGCCTAATGTCAAGGAGCTGGTTATTGGAAAAGGTGCCATCCCGTGTATCGAAGGTCTGTACATTGTATCGCTGCCAGAGCTGGATATGGTCCCTCAAGGTATGGAATCGCTTTGCTCCTTGAAGAAGCTCTGGCTGCTGAAACTGCATAGCGGCTTTGTGACTCAGTGGAAGGAGAGCGGGTTGCACCGCAAGTTGCAACATGTCCTAGAGATTCGTGTCTAGGCATGCTAATTGGTTGATTCCTTCTGCATCACTATCCTTCTATTCTTGGCATCGTCGGCAGGCTCCACATTAATTTCAAACAGGACCATATTATTTGTGACTGCAGCACAGCATAAAAACCGTGAGATGTTTATGTTCGTTGCCTTTGGTAGCTGTCCTCAGAATTGTGATGCCTTTCAGTTTTCAGGTGCTCTCTGTTTGCTATTGTAAGAACAATTGCCATTTGAATTTAACATTTTTCTTGTGAGAAGGTTTTGTCTTAACAAAATCTCCGGTAACTGTCTTAGCCGTGCAGAAGTAAGATGCAATACGAATGTCGGGCACGCATGGCAGCATCATTTTTTTTTTTTGAGGTCGGCAGCATCGAGCCATCGACCGGTGGAATGCATGCAGCATGCAGCCTTGCTTTAGGCCTGCCTGCCGGCGGCCTTGCAGTTTCGTCGTTCCCCTATGCTGTCTGGGCCGGCACGGCCTATCTACTATCGTGCCGGTGCATCACGTCTACGGCCCGGATTGAATTGGTTGTCTAACTACTCCGTACCCATCAATTTGACATGCAGTGAAGCAATGCGTACAGCCAAACGAAGTGACCAGTAGGAGAGAAGTGAAGCATACTAGCATGGTGGTAAACTTGGCATTAAGAAAGGTTGGCTTTGAGCCAAACTAGGCGAAACTGACCACATTAGTTCTCATGGGAAGAGGGCTGTTTTGTACAGGCTGCGATCAGGTGATACAACCCATCAAGGATCTTTCCTACACGCCTTAGAAACACTAGCATCCCTAGTTGGGATCATCACTCAGTTGCTAATGCGAATGTGTTGGTGCCCAAGTAACTATCTGAATTGAAATTATAGATGGATCGGTGTCAGCAGTTTCTGAAGATTTGATTGCTGGAGGGATGATCCCATTAGCTTTGCATACCTCTTCACTATCCTTGTGTCTTTGTTATTTTGTTTAATAAAATCAAGCTTTTGATTCGCCGTATATCCTTTTGTCTGCTCCGGGTTCAAGACTCAATGCCCTTTTGGTGCTTGTATCAGCATTACTAAGAGTATTGAAGAAGTGAAAACGGAAACCTTACTGCCCCATGATGCTATACACTAGATAAAATAAAGGGCAGTACCACATACATAATATATAGAATCTACAAAAGAAATATATAATAGAGATATCCCAACAACAATTCAGTTTTTGTCGGCTTCTATGAAGGGCTGATCATAATCCAAGCCGCATTTCCTACATGATCAAATCAAACCATTGACAAGTTGAAGAACACAATTTTACTGTACAAATAGTA
This sequence comes from Echinochloa crus-galli, assembly GCA_900205405.1. NCBI lineage: Eukaryota > Viridiplantae > Streptophyta > Magnoliopsida > Poales > Poaceae > Echinochloa > Echinochloa crus-galli. The sequence goes on along the minus strand of OAMR01000160.1, from coordinate 1,950,061 downwards.
CTTATATATGATACGAAAATAGATCTAAAACCATACCAGAGCTGGTACTATCTCAAGATATCATTCACTCCTTACAATTTACAAGCAATCAGCATGACTTACTTCATTATTACCATGCATGCCACACTACAAATCTAATCTTTGCTGAATTAAAGATTATTAACATTTGCTAGGAAGCATGACTCTCGCATGTAGGCTCATAAGTGAATTTCGTAATAGCTGCAAGGAGTCTTGGCATTGGGGGCGCATCAAGCTCCTGGAGACCCTCAAGAACTTGTACCAGTTCGCCAATTGTTGGACGATCAGATTCATCATCTTCGATGCACCAACATGCAACTTTGCAAACCCTCTCAACCTCCTCTAAATCAAATTCGCCATGTAATTTTGGATCTACCAAACTGCTTATACCGCCGTCTTGAAGCTTGAGGATGGCTTGCACAGGAAAATAAGCCACATGACAATTGCTGCCTGTGCATACTTGACCAGGGGTATTTGTTTTCCCCGATATGATTTCTAATAGTACCATACCAAAGCTATAAATATCAACTTTAGATGTAATTGCAACTCCGCTGAGCCACTCCGGGGCAAGATACCCCGCTGTTCCCCTTAATGTAGTTAGAACTCGGCTGAAATCCCTTCCAACAAATGCTGCCATTCCAAAATCTGAAATTTTAGGAACGAAAGATGCATCCAGAAGTATGTTTTGTGGTTTGATATCACAGTGTATGATGCATTGACGACAATTGTGATGCAAGTAGGACAACCCTCTGGCAACTCCTTTAGCTATTTGATACCTAGTGCTCCAATTTAGAACACTAGTTTTGTTCCCAAAGAGATGGGCATCAAGAGATCCATTTATCATGTGCTCATACACAAGTAGCCTGTTATCGCCTTCGCAGCAGAAACCAATCAATCTGACTAAGTTGATATGTTGGATCAATCCGATTGAGCTCACCTCAGCCCTAAACTGCTTCTCTCCTTGATGGGAAATGCCTTTGATACTATTAATTCATGTTCAAAAAATTGTTGTCTTGGTGACAAGTCCCTGTCGGAAACGTAACTTGTTTGGAGAGCGAAGGGAGTACAGTAGTAGATGCAACTTGGCGTTGTACTCATCAGCTGATGGATGGGGAAGACTCGGGGACGACGTCAACGCTGTATGGTGGTAAAATATTTCTTTTGTGAAAAGAGCATGCGGGCCAACTACATACTTGATGCAGATTGTTGAGTATGACAGCACTGCTGAAAACTAACCATATATGATACAGAGTGGTTGCAGAGCACACCAGGCCTCTGTCAGTATACATGACGATATTTCTGTCAAATTATCCATGGAACACGGTAAGGTGCTGTTTGGTTAGGGCAATCCTTAACAGTATCAAATGGCAACACCCTGACTCGTAACAGTGTAAGACAATACAGAGATTGTTATGTCCTTTTTCGCAAAAGAAAATGGGTTTGGGAGTATCTCTGACACATCCTCCTGTATGATCACCAAGCTCCCAATCTCGAGGTGACTTCTGAGAGAAGCTCTCCATGCAGCCACAAAATGAATTTGAATTACCACTGCAGACCGAGAAAGGCCCACAGGTACCATATGCAGTGCAGGGAGAAATAGGATGGGTATATAATGTTTGCCAGGACTGTTTTGCTTGCGACCAAACATTCAGCTTGGTCTGACCAGATATGTCATGTACATAGAATACGTAGGTTGATTCATTCAGTGAAGTGTACGTGTAGTACTCCTCTTCAGTGTTGTTAATGTAATCCGGCTTAATTAACCCTCTAGTATCTGGATTTATGTCAAGTAATGACTGGAGTAACGGAACAAGTTTAGGAGCTGATGACCTTACAGATCCCCAAGACCAAAACACATTAGAGGGGTTCTGGCTTCTATGGACCAATTCACCGTTGATTTGTAGTTCAGTGCAGTATGAGCCAGTACCTGGATCAATCAGGTTCTTTCTTGAAATGTACTGACGAGTCAAACCGGTAACTTTATTCCAGCCTATTTTGGCACCCGCAAGCACAACATCTGTAGGATAGTCAAAGCTTTGCCACAATGGTACTGGGTTAGATGAGTTTTCCATGATGACAAGGTTTCCACTGTTCAAGAGAACAGCGGTGGTAGTGTTTAGCATGCCGGTTTCTGTCCTATTGACGATGAGAGTGGACCAGATTCTAGATTCAGTGGCACCGTTGTTCAAGATGGCCAGATTGCCATCTCTTGATATTTTGAGCTGTGTTAAGTTGAGCTGTGTGTGATTAATTGGGTTGTCTCTGTTAGCAACCCATACCGCAGTAAAAACTGGAATCTTGTTAAACCATATTCCAAGGTACCAATTGGGGGAGGCTGTGGTATTGCTGGACTTACTGATAGTGCTCGGGCCTGACTGGAAGGTGAAGAAACCGAGCGCGAACTTGCCATTTCTTGAGACGAGCTTGTCACCGACGGAAAGCTCTTGGCCTACCGTGAGAGTATCACCATTTGCAGCAGCAGAACATGATGCAGGAGTGTGCAAGGGGGGATAAGACGACTAGCACACTGAGTAATATGTAGAGGGGAAGCATGGCTGAAGTAGAAGACAGCGCGTCTGATGGGTGGAGAGTAGAGTAGGAAGGAGATGGTACTTATAGAAGAAAGAGCTTGGCCAGATTCTCTGGTTCCGAAGGAAATAACTACTCCATCCAGTGTCCAATAAATAGCTGACGTTTTGGTATGCAGTCAACCTATTTTAGTTTTGTCCACCAATATTTCTTCGAATATTTCAAATTAACTTTTCAGAATAGTATGACCAGATTCATCAGTTTCCAAATATCACAGCACAACAAGATTGAGCAGCTTTTTGGAGAGTTTAAATGGAGTGGCCGAGGGGACCTTTTTCTCTAGGATTCATCTGTCCTAATACCAACTGTGATTTAGTGTTATAAATCAATTTCCCATGAGTGAATATGAACGAATCCGGGACCAGCAATCAAGAAATGACAAAAGAGACGAAGGAACAATATAAAAAGTACTAGACAACCATTGGGCACTGAGTGAGAACTCTCGGCGCAGCTTGTAAGTATATTTGTTATATTTTGAAATGCCTTTGATACTATTAATTCATGTTCAAAAAATTGTTGTCTTGGTGACAAGTCCCTGTCGGAAACGTAACTTGTTTGGAGAGCGAAGGGAGTACAGTAGTAGATGCAACTTGGCGTTGTACTCATCAGCTGATGGATGGGGAAGACTCGGGGACGACGTCAACGCTGTATGGTGGTAAAATATTTCTTTTGTGAAAAGAGCATGCGGGCCAACTACATACTTGATGCAGATTGTTGAGTATGACAGCACTGCTGAAAACTAACCATATATGATACAGAGTGGTTGCAGAGCACACCAGGCCTCTGTCAGTATACATGACGATATTTCTGTCAAATTATCCATGGAACACGGTAAGGTGCTGTTTGGTTAGGGCAATCCTTAACAGTATCAAATGGCAACACCCTGACTCGTAACAGTGTAAGACAATACAGAGATTGTTATGTCCTTTTTCGCAAAAGAAAATGGGTTTGTTTGCTTCGCGCCGTTAGTGAAAATTGAAATCGAGTATGTGCTCTGGATACTCGGTGTGACAGTCAAGCGTGCATGTTGCGCTGTGAGTGCTCGCTGGGCAAACGAAATGGTCAAGAACCGATCGAGGTGATGTTTCGTCCAGTGACTAACAGTTGGTCACTAAGTTGTGTAGATGGTGGCCACATGGGAAGGGGTGGTTAGGAGACCAGATTTTAATTCTCAATGGCGATGTCCATGTTCATCGGGTGGTCCTGTGTCACGGCCCCCTGTCATGATCCTTGATTTGACTGTGATTTGTTCCCAGCAGCATTTGGGGAAGATAGCACCCCTGTCATGCTCTGTTTTATATACTGAGGAACCGGTCCAACAGTTGAAGCACTGTAAAAGATCGATGCAGGCCTGTTGCATTCGGTCATATACATGTAAGCATGATTTCATAACTGTAGAATTAAGGATCATGAGTTAATGTCATGACAAGCTGATGAGCAAACTGCACATAACCAAGCAAACATGGACGCAGTATGGTAAATTATTGCTGGGCAATTTTTCCTAATAAGCTGAGTTTACATAGATATTGGGCTCAACACAAAGTGAGATACTTCTTGCTTGGTGGATGTGGATATGACCTGGTAAAGCTTAAACATTTTTTAAAGAACAATTCAATATTTTGTTTATAACTATTACAACATTTTTTCAAAATTATTTGCATAGTTGTTTTCTAAAATATTGAAGCAGTTCAGAAGAAATGTTGAATGCTACAAAAGCACAAGAAAGAAATCGACATTTTTTTTGGTAGGCCTCAGAGCAGATACGACAATCGGCGAATAGACCGCCACGTTAAATATCTGTCTGACCTGGAGGAGAGAGGTAGCCAGAAAGAGGGTCACTTGTCGCTGCAACACGCTTCCATATGCAGTTTACGGTTAAAGATTAAAAAAAGTTAATTACAAGCTTGAATAGACAAGTTGTTGTATAACTAGTCTCTATCTTTATTTATAAGTGATGTGTCACTATCCTTCTCATTTCTCAACATCTTGACACTAGTGAAAACACGTTTTATCCGATGGATAAATATATTACTTATTTTTTTTGAGAACGTGCATAGCACGTATTTCATTAAGAAGAAGAGAATTATAGCTAAGCAACTTTAGAAGAACCTCTAAGGCGCGGAGAAACAAAGAAAAAAACTACAACGGCCAACAGCAACAACTAAAACGAAAGAGGAAGTAAAAGCTAGCCAACCACCGAAGCAAACGACACGACCAAAGAAGTCTGAAGCCCTAAGACAAACCGACACCTGCAGAACAGAGAACACTTAGAACACCCACACGTCATCGAGACGCTACCAACCCGGAACCAACGGAGGAAGAGCGAGAGGGCCATGCAAGACGATGCCTCCGAGGAGAACGCGACGTCGACGCCGCCATCGTCCGACTGTCCAGTCCAAGTCTTCACCTGGCGAAACCAAATGAGTTTGGTGGCCGAGATAACGCCCTCAACAGGGTAAGCTACGTTAAAAAACGCAACCATTATCAGCACCGGCCAAAGCCGTGCACGGCTTTCGCCAGAAGGCTACCAAACCCAACTCCACGCTATGACCGACCACTGATCCCTAGAAGAAAGCTAAGTCGATGGAAATGCAGCGAGAGATCCAAGATGAAGACGATGAAGAGCAACTACAGGTGCCACACGACAAAGAGCGACCAAGAAACAACCGAGATGCCTAGAAACGTTCGAGATTGCACGAGTGGTAGCACATGCCCAGAATTCCCAAGAAGCTACACAACACATGCTCCTTGGGCTCAACGATGAAGAAGCGGTGGCATGCACGAATCTAGGCCGGGGGCAGGGTCGGGAGCCCCGAAGATGCGACCTAGAGGCCGGAAGCCGGCGGCGGTGGGAGCTGCAGCTTGGAGCAGCCCCACACCACGACCTGCGAGAGCCAGTCTCCTTCACGCTGATGGACAAGCCCATTCTTAGAGACCGACGCCAGATTGTTGCGCGTCCTCCACAAGGAAGGGCGACCGAGTGTGCAGGGCGCGATCGGCAGCGGCGGAGAACACGCAGGCGCGGCAATACGTCGAACACCCGCCGGGCCTCCGCCACGTCGCAGCTCCTGCAGCAGCCGTGGACCAGCGCGGTGCACGCAGCCACCTCCAGCGCGGCGGTGCCAGATTGCGCCCCACGGATGAGCACCGCCAGGGCCGAAGCGTTGCTCACAGATGGCGGCGGCAAGAAGGCGACGCGCGTCCTACGGCGGCCACGCCGCCGGATCCGGGCGACGCGGGCCGGCGGCAGTGGG
>OAMR01000160.1:1922000-1933571 GCA_900205405.1 Echinochloa crus-galli | reverse complement strand
AACCATGCCATTGTGGTGAACTCCTTGGCCCGGTGCTGGTCCTCACCAACCCGGGTACGCCGCTAGTCTTATCCGACCCGGTATTGGGGCGGGGGACTCGTCCTCCCCATCACGACCCCAACACCGTCCGCTGCAAATCCTCTCCGACTCTAGCCTAGACGCAGCCACTACATCTCCCCTTCGATCCCTGACACCAACATGAAGCGACCCCCCCTCCAACATGAAGCCCCTCCTCGAACCCATTTTGAACCAATATGTAAGTTGCTCCTCCCTGTTCTCATGCCTAATGGATAAATGTGCATGTATTGTTGGATGGATGTGCTATAGGCCCTGTTTGGGGTAGCTTCTAGGAGCTTTTGCTACTCCAAACATATGAAAAAGCTAAAATCTACCCAAAAGCTCATATTTGACCTGGGAGGGAAAAGCTCGGTGAGAGACACTTCCCGAGCTTTTGCGGACCATGGTTTTCAACCTCCCATACAACTTCAAAGAAATTGCCCGCAATTGCCACTAGTATATATATTGCGAAACCCTTTGTTCCTCAGTTTCTCCCGTCGCGCACTGCACCTCCCCCGAACAGATAGGCGAAGGGCGACTCGAGTCACCCTTCCCGTCGCACCTCATTCGACCTCCGGAGGACCCCTTCCTGGCGACGAGGAACAGCACCTCCCCACGGATCTCCGACGCCCTACCCTCCTGCACTAGGTCGTGGCTCTATATCGCGCCGCCCTTCCTCGCCGAGGAGCAACGCCTCCCTCTTCCCCGTCACTCTCAGCGCCTCCGACACCTCCCATCCCAACACTCGGTCCACAATAAGCACATCTCCCACATCTTCTTCCTTTGTCTTGGGATTCGTACGTTCGGTTGTCAAAAGTTTGACAAAAAAAAGCCTGACAGGTGGGGTAGTGTTTTAATGACGGGTGGGTCCGTTGGTTCTCAAAAGCTTTCAATGTACTGATTTTTGAAGCATTTTTACTTTAATTAATATATAATGTATCAAATTAATACCAATACCAACTCAAAAAATATTAAAACATCTATACTACATCCTATATGCCTTCTACTATATGAATAAAAAATTGTAGACAAGAAGAAAATAAAAATAAAAATATAAAAGGGCCTGCTTGGTTGGGCTCAAAAATCTGCCCAGCCAAAACCTGGACATGCCCATAAATTTTGGCGCACGTTTGGTTCAAGTCCAAAATAAATAGGCCTGCCGAAGTTTCTGGGTAACTCGGTTTCTGAGCCCGTATTTTGGCCATCCCCTCCCCTGCTTGACTATTTTGTGCTCTCGTACTCTACAACGTATGCTCTAAAATTATATGTGCTAGCGTAAATTATGGACATTGGCATTTGTATGTTAGCCTCAAAACAATCGGTGAACAAAAATTTTTGCCCAGGTTTTGGCAGGTTTTGGCAAACATATTTTGACCTGCCCAAGTTTTGGCTTGCCCAGGTTTTGGTACGGCATATTTTGGAATCCAACCAATCAGGCCCAAAGTTGTGCTTGAAGGGATTTGAACCTGGGTCACATGATTTAAAAACATACACCTCCTATCCACTACACTCTTCAAGCATATAGATAAAAGTGTGTTGTCAGGGCACTTAAGCGCTCGGCAGCGCAAATGGAAGCCAGCACACATACATCCCAGTGCTGGTGGCCACATGTGGCCGATCCTATGACCATTTGTAGGGGAGGTGGCCAATAACGACCGCCAACACGATAATTGGACACTGCCAAAATAGTTTCTGTTTTAGTGGTTCTCCCGTAGTGGGAATGTGAAGACTCTGTAGAATGGGAGCACCGCAGCACTAGTTATGTTTTATCTCAGTTCACAATTCGGAGCCTTTCTCAGTGTGGGCTCTAGTGGCCTCACACATCTGAATGGAGTAGGCCTTAGTTGAATGCATGATCTTTACTTCTTACTGTGATTGGTGTAACGTCATCTTGAACGATACCTTTTTTTTTCTTCCTATCAAGGCGGGTAAAGGTATTAGACAAGGGAGACACTATCCTCTACTTTGTAAACCTGTATGTTGATGAAAGCTCCTAGGAAAGGACTTATTAAGCGCTTGCTAACTGATTTATGAGCCTAGATGGATGAAGGGATCATCAGTTTTGGATGAATTTTTTTTCTTCCTATATATCAAGGCAGGTAAAGGTCTTCGACAAGGTGACACTATATATATCATGTACTTTATAATCTCCTATGCTGAAATCTCCTGAGAAAGTCTTATTAAGTGCTTGCTAACTGATTTAAGCGTCCTGATGGATAAAGGGATCATCAGTTTTGTATCGGCAGATGATATATACCCCATTAGTTTTGAAAACAATCAAATCATGTGTGAAAAAAGTCTATACAACCCCCAATTTATGGAGGTTGAACTACATCACCCCCACAACTATAAAAGTAGCTAGGTATTAACACCTCACTTTTGCAAAACCAGTTAACTAACCCCCTTGCAGTGGTTTTGCATATTCATTTTGCTAATAATATGGCATGCCAAACTGGTACGGCGGCCAGTGACATGTCAGGAACGGGTTTAAAAATCTAATTGTCAGGTGGTTGTTTAGACGGGTTTGTATAGTTTAGGGGTTTCAATTTGTTTAAAAAACATTTATAGGTATGTTTCTTAGAAAGGTTTTCACAATTTCACCGCAGAGTTGGTTTGCACAAATTACATGTGAATTGATAAGGATCACAATAACTATGTTGTTTCCGGTGACGGGAAGTTACCAGGCTCAGCAACGCCATGCCAATTTTCTACCCACTCACTGTGCCGCGGATTCCAGATTTTGTTACTTGATATCATGTAACGCCCTAAAATTCATCACAATAAATTATTTATCAACTTTCTTAATTTCTAGGATTTATTAAGGTTTACTTAAATTTCTAGGATCTAATTGAAATTTTAGCCTCTTTAATCAATTTAAATAGATCATAGACGATGATTTGTTAGACATAAAAGCAATGAATTTAAGGTAAACACATAAATTTTTTTTGTAGTATTACCCCTTGAAGATTCAATGATAACCTCACCTTTTTTAAATCAAAACGAAGTAATACATCAAAGAAAAAGTACTACATGGAAGGCACTATATCTAACATTGTAAGCTGTGAATACCCACCAAGTGACTACGAATAATTCCTAAAACATGAACTAGTATCTTTCTAATATGTGTATGTTTACTCACTAATATTTTCTATCATTATTCAATTAAAGGACAATATACTTATTCACATGGTGGGCGTTCCACCTTACAATCCATCCATGAATCAAAGAATTGAACATTTATATCTAAATATGGCCCTGTTTGGGGTAGCTAGAGCTTTTCCAAATGCAGCTGGACCGAGAAGCTTACTTGCTTGTCTGAAAAGGTGATCGTCGAGAGTTATGAGACGAACCAGGCCCAATCACAAGTTATACTGAGGATTCAAAACATCCATTTGTTCTTCAGTTTTGTATGTCGATAGTGTCGTTTGGTTGTAGCATAAAATTTTTCTTCAAGGTTCTTGTACCGAATGGAACTCAAAGTAGTCCTTGGCCTATTCCCAGCTAGAGATTTTCTTTACATATCTGACAAAATACTCTAGTTGCATAGGCATCCCATACTGCTTTTGGTGTCTTCACCTTTGTCTTCTCCATCTATGCTATCACAAATTACTCAAAAAATAAGCACAACATACAAGTAACTCGATTGTGTATTTTAGGTGAGTTAGTTTGGTCTTAGTGTTGGTTTGGAATCAAGACAACATGCGCATGTGGTTTAGTAAGTGTTGCAATTGCAATACGTAGTGTGAACAAAATACGAGGAGTATCTAGGGGAAACTATACATGTATATACATATGCACAACTAATTAGACTTAACACTGTGTTAAGAAAAATAGAAGGTGTACTAGAAACTGCGGCACGGCCGTTGCCGCGCCTTGCCTGATGTGGCCAGTATGCCGCGCATGCGGAGGGGCGTTGGGGAGTTGCAGCCGAGCGAGGAAGCAGGCTGCTACCAAGGGGCGCTGCCATCGTCGTCCGTGTGATGGGCGCCAGCTGCCGGCGCTCGTTGGCCCACTTGCTGCTCGCCCGCGACCGCTCACCACCGTCGCTCGCCCACGGCTGCCCGGCACCGTCACATCTCCGAGGAGAAGGAGTGGGAGCCGCCTTCGCTCCGGGACGCCATCAACCGCCGCGCGGAGAGGGAGAGGGAGGGGGCGCGGCTGGGAGGGGATGGGGTGGGGCGGGTGCCCGGCGGAGGAGGCAGCGCGGAGAGGGTGAGGGAGAGGGAGGGGGTGCGGCCGCCTGAAACCACAGCTTGCCCGCAGCCACCCGCCACCGTCGCATCCCCGAGGAGAAGGAGTGGGAGCCGCGTCGCTCTGGACCGCCATCCACCACCGCTGACGTTGTGGGAGCTGCCCACGTGCCCACGGAGGCCCCCTTGTCACCGGCGCCGCGCCCGCGGAGGCCCCCTCGCCACCAGTCGTTCTCGCCACCCCCGCGTGGCCCTGGAGCCACCGCCGTCCCGCGCAGAGGCCACCCCACCTCGCTCGGTCCTGGGCTAGGCGGCCGTGCGCCATCGCTCTGCCTGCCGTTCGCGCGCACGGGCGTCTGCCCCCTCGTCGCCGGACGCGCCGCCGTTCGGTGTCGCTTCGTGATGGAAGCACGGGAGGCTAGATGTGTATAAGAGACAGGGAAAGGAGAGGGAGGGGCACGGAGGAGAGGGATAGAGAGGTGAAGGAGGCGGCGCGGGTGCCCGGCGAAGGGTACGGCGTGAAGAGGGAGAGGCGTGGCTGGGAGGGGAGGGGGCGGCGTGGGTGCCTGACGGAGGGAGCGGCGCAGTGAGGGAGATGAAGGGGAGGGGGCGGCGCGGGTGCCCAGCGGAGGGAGCGGCGCAGTGAGGGAGAGGAAGGGGAGAGGGCGGTGCGTGGGGACGAGGGGAGGGGGCGCGTTGGAAGGGAGAGAGAGAGAGAGAGAGAGAGAGGAGGAGGAGGAGGAGGAGGAGGAGGAGGGGATGGCGGGTTGATTCTAGTAAACTTCAAGGTTCTTATTGCAAACTGACGCGAGCTCGCTTGATCTGAGCCGTCGATGTGCCCGATCCAACGACCGCAAGATGGAGGCGACGTGGTTCTATCCACTGGCCTGAGCTTGGCTCAGGTTTCGTTAGGGAGAGATGAGACAGTAACACGCACTCAAAGTTTCAATGCAAAAGTATATGTTGTTTCTCAAAAACGTGTATCTTTCCAATTTTTCTTTTGGAGGACCCGAGATAAAGTGTTTTTGTTAATAACTACTGATTCCATGAAGCCCACATTATAGTACCCATCATTTTAACATGTTTGAATCGTCATACTACATGACATGAAGTGAGTGTGAGACCACATAATGAATAGAGGAATTCAGGATATATAAGACGTTAATGAAAGGAATAAAAATGCTACAGAAACCAACAGCTGATCATAGAGGCAAGCGAATCTTGATGGTGTAAGTCATACTACCTCCGTTCCAAATTACTATTCGTTGTTGACTTTTTTCTATGACCTTTGATCATTCGGCTTATTCAAAAAATTTCTAAAAGACAGACTTGAGACCTCGACGAATAAAGCATCCTAAAATCATTTTCATAAAAAAAGGGATGTACCCAATTCAGACATCGACGACAAAACCAACTCTTCACCGACGGCATTGTGTCCATGTGCAACAATGCTCCGCTTGCAACTATCCTTGACTCCAACTGCAAATTGAATAAATTAACTTCACCGTCACAGCACACATTAACTAATATTTACCCAACAAAAGGTTTATTAGCGCCATAATCACCAACCACTATAATCCATTTGCCTCGACCCACACACGACATCTGCAGCACCACCTTCCCGACAACGATATGATCCATCCCCTAATAAGTGACCATATCATTCACAGTGCGCCCACTCCACGAAAAACTTGCAAAACTCTTCCTTTGCAATTCCTCTTATGCTACTCAGCAAATCATTATCATCCTGCCCCTCCAAGAAAAAATAATAAATACATGAACTCAAATCAGATGCAATAAAAAAGCCCCCCAGTAAATACACTTGCCACAGAACAAGCACAAGAAAAATAGAAGCCATTTAGATGAGATAAAGGAAGTACATCATCTTGCAAAACCCACTCTGCATCAAAGAACAGTTCTCCTCCGACGCACCCAATGATACGTCCAATCTCATATCTTACAATTTCTCTTACTAGGTCCTTCATCCTTGATAACTATTCAAAACAAAGATTACATATTTAGAAAATATAACGATACATTACAATATCGCCACTATAAAAAGTAAAAAAAATAAACTACTACTGAAGAAAAAGATGGATTCACTAACAACAAAATAAAAAGGTGTAATATAGTCTTACTATCACCTCGTAACGAGAGCGAACGTGTCCAAGAGATTCCCCAGCACTACCCTTCTCATTCCCATGAACCCGCTTAGCATCACCAGCAACTCCCATGCTGCCCAATGGCATCAACTCATTCAGACCCTCCGCACAAATGTTCTTCGCCCCCTCCCCCTACATCATATTGAAGAAAGATGAAGCCAAAATGATGCAAAATTTACTTCGCTGAACTGACATACCATATCCAGAAAAAAACAAACAATTCACTAAAAAAACGTACAAACAAAATAAATCTACTTCAATCTCTACTAATATAGAAAAGTACAGGTCCTGAAGATGTAATGCAACTAATGTACTTTTTTCCTCCAATTAAAGCATCATCCACACCAAACAACATCAATACCTCATATAAAAATAAACAGACCAATTCAAACAATCCAAAAAAAAAACAAGAAACCTTAAAAATATTGATTAGCTGGTTCCACCCAGCAAACAACAGCCTCCAGGGTTCATCGACTTTGATTATTTCCGCTAATGTCGCAGCCGTGAAGTTACGAATTACAGGACTCATGCCTGTCCTCATCTTCATTCCCACAGGACGCATCCTTGAAGATACACCATCTGCAATTTTAAATTTACCACAACTTCAGAACTAGCCCACAAAAAAAAAGTAACAATGAAACTATGCACCACACACATAAACTTAATTGAAACTTGAACCCAACAAACACAAACCAACCCCTATGTACTTAATGCAAGCAAAGTTATGCATCCAGAAATACGATAAGTTCCACTGCAACCCCCTTTCCGAAGCTCATCCTGCACATCCACTGACGCTTCCTTCGGAACGTCTAAAGTGTACCGTGCCCAGTCAAATGTGGCGACCTCTCTTGGTTGAACCAGCACTGATAACACAACGTCTACAACAGAGCCGCCAACAGATGCTCTTAGTGCTAGAAACGTGCACACAGTGTACATTACAAATGCAGCAACGAAAGCATCTTCACCATCGAGTCCCAGCTCTGCCACATTATGCAAATCACCAAGCACCTTCCGCCCCCGGCTCAAACTAAGTGAAGCTTTGGGATATCCAGCAGACATAATCTGACTAACCCTCTGTCTAACCACCTTGACCCTACCCACAGGAGTAGATCGAACAATCCTTGCTCCACCTCGTACACCTATTATATCACTCACGCCTTTTGCTGACACAGGGTACTCTAGTCCAGGCCGAACAACAAGAGCAGATTTTCTACTGTCGAAAACAGAGAGCAACCATAAAGCAAAGCATGGTTCAGGCTTGAAGCCGAACGGGATGTGCTCCGCAAACCCAAAACCAGATTGTTCGATCAATTTCCTCTGCTTGGTCCTACAGGAAGAAACGATTCTCCATAAATACTGGGGACTGAACTTGCACTCCACTACTCTTGGCCGCTCCTCTTCATCTTCACCAGCAGCCTCCTCCAGCCGCCTCATAAACGAACTGAGGCCCGTACTGCCTTCATCCCGCCTAAATCCATCCTCACAAACACCCCCTCCCTCTCCCGGCCTCCCCCCAGCAAAATCCGACCAACACACCTGCCGGATCCACGGCTTACTGCTCGCCGTATTTTCTTTTTTACTCCGCCGCCAAAACAGCTAAGTACGACTACTCCGGCCGCCACTACTCTACTCCGATGCCTTTCACATCCGCACAAACAACCTCCCACCAGCTCCACCGCTATATGCCAGGAACCACTCGTTTTTCCTTTCCCCCATGTGTAAATGATAGGTAACCCCCTCCCCTGAAAACAGGTGAAGAAAAGAAATAAATTTCATCATTAGATGTGACGTGCATTAAAAGAAAATAGCACTTAGACGACCATTCTCAGTGAGAATTTCATGAGCTGCCGTATTAGTTTTTTCAGTGATGTGACAAAGAATAAATAAAGAGAGCGATTAATTGATTTTTATAGTGGTGAAATCGTGTGTACACTATTTTCAGGAGAGGCTATGTTTTGCATGTAGTCTTGAAAACAACAAATAATGTAACTTTACATTAAGAGGGGGCTATCTCATGTTCTCAACTATGAATTAAATGAACTTTTCCTTATCTAGTATCCTTAAAAACATAAATATGAAATGACCATTGAGAATGGTCTTATATCTATCAATATATACTATAAAATATCCAAAACTTTCAAGCTCGATAGGCCCACATATCAATCACAGTACAAATTTTAGAAACCCGCAATTTTGATCAGACTATCTAATACCACTTTTGAAGAAACAATAAGTCATTACGCCTCATCACAGTTTAAACAGTCGCACTTTTAAAATTAGTACGTGATCGAAAAGCCATGCCTCACGATTTAAACGCCCAGGACTATACAATATTATTTTGTATTAAACATACGTGTCGCACGTATATTCTTCCTACTAAAAAACTTATCAATAAAACATACTATTATTGCATAATCTCCCCACCCCCATCGACAATACTTCTACAAGTTTTTCAAAGAAAATAGTCAAACAAAAATGACAGTGATGCCCTCATAGTTTAGTTCCCAACTTTAGCATGTCAACCTCTCCATTATCCATCCATTGCAAAAAAAAACCCTACCAGGACACACCGCAGCGACCAAATCAACACATAATCAAAAGTTGCATCAGAATAATCAATATCTATAACCTCCGCTCTCTACTTTGCCTTCAAGCTTAGCTGCACCAGTAAAAAGGGGGCGTGCCATAACCCAAGGGCACTGCCTTCTCCTACACCCAAATACAAAAGCGGCCCCCTGCTCAGCTACAGAAAATTCTCCCACACGCTGCCGACCAAACTAGAACAGCCACAAAAACGGATAAGAACATCCAGCCTCCACGGCTGAATTCAATACCATAAACAGGCCGTGTTTCAATGGACGGGGCAAAATTTTTCCTACTCCCACACATGGCAGGCCTGCTAGTGCACAGCATGACTGCAGAACTGGGTCAAGGGGACGCATCGCGCTTGGGCCGGGTGCGGCGTCACGCGGAAACGGACGCGTGCCCAAGGGCCCCCACCGATGGACAAAACTTTGACGGGAACACGGGAAAAGAATTTACCGACCATGGCAGGCCTACCATCCCGTGCCAGCGGCAAAATTTTTCTCCGGCCAAAGAAACACGGCTACAGTAATAAAATAACAAAAAATACCTTTACGAGACATGACCTTGAATGCAGGCTCTCTCTGCCCCCCGCCAGTCCCCGTTCACACCCAACCACACCCCATTTATTTTTCCCTACCATCTCACCGCCTATACCTACGCACACTTCACCTCGGCGTCCTCCACCCCCATTCCAAAACAATCCCCATTTAATGTTCGGCTTCCTCCTTCCTCCGGAAGAAACCTCACTAGCTATTGTATCCTCGGTTCACCCAAGCCTTGCCATGGCTGGTAGCGAGCCGCAACCCCTCCCAAAGCCAACCACGTCAACAGCTATCTTGGCAAGTGAGTGAACCCGCCGCAAATCCACCCACCCACCTCGATGCCTGCCTCAGGCGACGGATCCAGCAGAGCAAGAAAACTCCATCGTGTCTCCGCCCCGCCTCCCCGAGGCCGGGCCCACCTACGCCTAGCTGCTTTATAGGACCATAAGACTGCTCTCACAGACCAACACCCGTATTTTCTACGCACTTTGTCCTCACTCATGCGCACCCGGAAACGACTTCCCGGTCGGTCACCCATCCCTAAATTGCTCCGGGTCAAGCACGCTTAACTCCGGAGTTCTTTCGAGATGAGCTCCCGGAAAAAAAGTTGAACTTGTTGGTATGAGTATTTTTATCAATCCTATTAAGCCCTGGGCTGTGATAATCCGGTGATCCCATCCGACCAACCCCTTCGTGCCCTACCGCACGTGCAGCAATGGTGCCCGCGGCTCAAGGTCCCCGCCCCGGATTTGGACGCTTGCTTGCAACTAGACCCATGGTAACCCTGCTACTGCGTCCCCTCCTCCTTACTCTGTACCGTCATTCACCAGTGATACCATTGCTTGCCCGTGATAGAACCACAATCTTGCTGACAAATGGCTAAGACGTCGCTATTATCCTGCTTCTCCTTCAGATTGCACTAGGGGCCCGCTCCCAGGCGAAGGGCATTGCTGGATCTACACGCACATGTACCAACCGTGACTCCAATAGCAACTCCAGAATGACGCCGGCTCTAACACAGGTGAAAAAAAACTCAGACACCTTCTTAATATACCAGCTCCATCCATACTTTCAACCTTGATGCAAGCTATCTAATGCCTTACTTGACGCAGGTGGTCACGCCAAAAAACAGTCCGATCGTCACGCGCCTTACACCAATTGATCACTACGGCCAAGGGAGGTTCTTCACTATCACCTTCGGCAGAGACTTTGTCACAAACACGGTGAGGCACCACCGTCTAATGCTCGTACACCTTTTTGTACAGCTTAAAATCATTATCAATCAAACATAATTCATTGTCCAGAAACCCGTGCTTATAGAACTCCTTGCATGTATTACCCCTGTTCTTCTACTTTGTTGACTCTGCCTGATCTGCATTGCTTTCTAACTGCTTGTCACATTACATTCATCACTTACAGTACAAACTTCACTTCTAGTTGAAGATAAGCTTATAATAGCTTCAGCATTGGTGCACGTATAACCTACTAGCAAAAAAAAAAGACATGCATTTATCAGTTATCTGCCCGCTATCAATTCAAAATACACATATCCATTCCCCCATGGTATTTTGATTGTGCTAGATTCTTTAAGAATGTGCTGATTTGCCATTATCTTCTGATATTCAGATTCTCCATGTTTTTGCCCACTAGTCCTTTCCCACATAAACCCCATGCCACACCAATTTCTGTTTATATGTATAATTCAAGAACTTTTTTTTTGGATCACCATCAAATTCTTGATTCTCGCGACCTTGCAGATCATCCCACGGCGTGTGCTCCAGCACTGCAAAATTGATATGCAGCCATGCATCTACACTACGCTTCCTCGGTTCTACCATGTCTCTATCATAGAGGTGGTTGATGGCTTTCTTCTAACCAATGGCTGGCTCAGATTGGTCCAAAAAGAGCGCATTGTCCCTGGTAACGCAGGCCATTTTTTTGGATCCCTAGCAGGCATACCTTGCAAATGATGCCCCTAGGCAGCAATGGCCAGGGCCGAAGCCAGGAATAGAAGACGCGGGGGAGGGGGGGTGG
>OAMR01000160.1:1909520-1920823 GCA_900205405.1 Echinochloa crus-galli | reverse complement strand
CCCCTGTCGAAGAAGCTTTGCTTTGCCTGCAGCAACCAAACACACAGAGTCAAATCTAGTTTGGTCAACGGCTGCACGGAGAGCCACGGATTGGATTACCTACCGACACTTCACTCTGCAGCGTTTTGACTTCACAAATTAAACAAACAGAAATCTGACAGTAATCTCTCCAGCTCTTTTATTCCTTTTCCACGTTTAAAAAAGGGGGCATCGACCTTTTTTTCTAAATATAAATAAGCGACTTGAACATATTCTAAATGGCTGCATAATCCAAAATATGATTGGTTGAACAGGCAATTCTATCGGTCAGCGTTGGGGCGATAATGCAGTCGCTGCTGCCGATGAATAATTGGATAGGGATCTCCTAACCACTGTATAATGTATTGCCGGTTGGTAAACCAGCTGCCAGAGTATTCTAATAAACCCTTCTTTTTGTATGCCTCCTATCATCGCGTATTAGAGCTGTCGGTACCGGCAAATTGCATCGCCGAGTGCAAGAACGCCGGTAGGTATATGCATATGTATATGAAAGAATCCATATGGATAAGAAAGTTAGGGCTCACAAGTATCTTGGTTCTGTTGACCTGGTTCCCACACACTGCATGCATGTGCTAGTCGTAGCTAGTAGTTGATCATGTCGTTATCCAGGGGCGAAGCCAGGAATAGAAGACAGGGGGGCTGGTGACCTTTCTTCTTCCTTGAGGTCCCCCTTCCTTCATCAATGGAGCCTAAAATTTTAGGCGGGGCTTGGGGGGGGGGGGGATCCATGGCATTTTGGATAGTAGGGGGGGCTGGAGATTCGCCCCTGGCAATGGCTACGAGAAATGATGGAAGATCGCCCTGCAGTTTGGCATCCACCAGCTATCAATGGAGCTGCCCCAAACAATGCAGCTATCCCAGAAGGCGGCCACTATCCAGGTATGACATCCGCATTTCATCATTCCTATTCATCACTTCCCCGTGGTACCAACAATGAAAAATGACCCATTATGTAACTCTTCCCCTGTCGAAGAAGCTTTGCTTTGCCTGCAGCAACCAAACACACAGAGTCAAACCTAGTTTGGTCAACGGCTGCACGGAGAGGCACGGATTGGATTACCTACCGACACTTCACTCTGCAGCGTTTTGACTTCATAAATTAAACAAACAGAAAACTGACAGTAATCTCTCCAGCTCTCCTCTTATTCCTTTTCCATTTTTTATAAGAAAAATAATCGCTTCGAACATATTCTAGATGGCTGCATAATCCAAAATATGATTGGTTGAACAGGCAATTCTATCGGTCAGCGTTGGGGCGATAATGCAGTCGCTGCTGCCGATGAATAATTGGATAGGGATCTCCTAACCACTGTATAATGTATTGCCGGTTGGTAAACCAGCTGCCAGAGTATTCTAATAAACCCTTCTTTTTGTATGCCTCCTATCATCGCGTATTAGAGCTGTCGGTACCGGCAAATTGCATCGCCGAGTGCAAGAACGCCGGTAGGTATATGCATATGTATATGAAAGAATCCATATGGATAAGAAAGTTAGGGCTCACAAGTATCTTGGTTCTGTTGACCTGGTTCCCACACACTGCATGCATGTGCTAGTCGTAGCTAGTAGTTGATCATGTCGTTATCCAGGGGCGAAGCCAGGAATAGAAGACAGGGGGGCTGGTGACCTTTCTTCTTCCTTGAGGTCCCCCTTCCTTCATCAATGGAGCCTAAAATTTTAGGCGGGGCTTGGGGGGGGGGGGGATCCATGGCATTTTGGATAGTAGGGGGGGCTGGAGATTCGCCCCTGGCAATGGCTACGAGAAATGATGGAAGATCGCCCTGCAGTTTGGCATCCACCAGCTATCAATGGAGCTGCCCCAAACAATGCAGCTATCCCAGAAGGCGGCCACTATCCAGGTATGACATCCGCATTTCATCATTCCTATTCATCACTTCCCCGTGGGTACCAACAATGAAAAATGACCCATTATGTAACTCTTGGGGGGGGGATCCATGGCATTTTGGATAGTAGGGGGGGCTGGAGATTCGCCCCTGGCAATGGCTACGAGAAATGGATGGAAGATCGCCCTGCAGTTTGGCATCCACCAGCTATCAATGGAGCTGCCCCAAACAATGCAGCTATCCCAGAAGGCGGCCACTATCCAGGTATGACATCCGCATTTCATCATTCCTATCATCACTTCCCCGTGGGTACCAACAATGAAAAATGACCCATTATGTAACTCTTACCGATAATTAGCAGCTGCATCATCTTTTATGTAAAAAAAATTGAACACTCCATACTAATTCAAATTCCAAACTTTACAGTGCCTACACCAGTGTTGACTGTGAAGTACAAGTTAAGTCCAAGATTTAGCATCTTCCCTGCCCTCATGCAACTGCTGACAGACGTTGACCAAGCATCCAACTGAAAAACCTTTATGAGACCAACACTGGTGTGACCTCCGTCACTCTCCCCGCAAAATTAAGCTGGTGCGAGACCCGTATGGCGCATAAACTCACACATCTTAATTAGTCGTATTCTACTGGCATCTGGGAACTAATTGTACCGATTGTTGTACAAGCAGGGGAAAAATGGACCCACATTTCTTATATTCTAATAAAACTTCATTAGCCAGCGGTCATAGTTTGATAACATCAATTTCTTCTTATTTTCTTTGCATATCCCAATATAAATGGCATTTTTTCAGATCTATTGGATCCTCCTTCAAAGATTCTCTCGATTTGATGTGCACCTTTAGGTTGGAGCCCTCTTGTTAGTGTTCATGGTCGTTAACCTAAACAGATAAAATTCACACAAGTGCAAGAATATTGATGTAGCTTTCACTGGAGAGTAATAAACCAAGGTATATCGCATCCAAGGAACGATAACTATACTAGTGTAAGAGATAGGTTCAACCAGACCAACAGAGGAAAAAGGGATAACGTGTAGAGGGTCTAACACCGTGTCATGGGCACGGCTGGGCCAATTGGGTCTATTGGGCCAGGCCCATTAGGGTTAGGTTAGGGTTAAGTAAGCCTCTCTATATAAAGAGGGGGGTGTATCAATAGAGGCAAGCAATGAGAATATCAGTCTAGTAGGGTTAGCCCCTTCTATCCCTGCCCTTGTGGTCCGGCTGCCGTCCATCGGCGAGGTCGGGCTGCTAGGGTTCAGGATCAATCGGATCTTTACACGTGACAAATTGGTATCAGTTAGCTTTGGTTTCGATCCAACCCATGGCTTCTGCGGAGTGGCAGTCCCGGTTCGCCTACTACTGCATCCCGCTGTTGCAGCGCTGCACCTTCAAGAGGTGGCGACATCGCACCCCTATGGGTCGGATTTCTGCAGCAGCAGCAACAGCAGTCGTGGCCAAATCGATGCCTGCGAGGGTGGAGGTGACGGTGGGACTCCGGGAGGAGGCGGCAGCGGTGGCGGAGCATGAGCATCGGCAGGAGACGGCGGCGTTGCGACTCCAAGCGGCAGGGCGTGGCCTCCTAGCGCAGCTACGGGTCAGGGCGTACCTGGCGCGCGTGGAGAAAAGGCCCAATCTCGGCCTTGTCTGCGTGGTCTTGCCGCCCGTCGAGCCGTCTGCCGAGACGTGGCTAGGGCCCCGCCGCTCGGGGATACGGCCACCCGCGGGAGCGTGCGAACTTCCAGGGCAGGGCCAGACCGGGCAGCTGCCCAACCTTCCCTTCCCCTTTATGCCGTGGCCGTGCGCTGGGGTGAGGTGGACGGCGTCGCCGCGGTTCGTCGTCGGTCGTCGGGAGCACGTCTCTGTTGGCGTCTCTTGGCAGCCATCGGCCGCCGTGGGCTTCAGCATCGCCCGCCGCGGGCTCGACTCCGTGGACTGAAGCGAAGATCTTCTGCAGGTGAAGGTGCGCAGGGATCTGGATGGAAGATGCCGCCTCCCTGGTTTGCTTCGGTGGAGCAGAAGGCGCATCCTTTGGCGTGGATTCCGCCCGTGGCGGCGGCGGCGGCGGCTGCTGTTTCGTCTGGCCAGAGGAGCTGCTGGTTGACAGCGGGACATGCAGCCCATGTGCTGAACAATCTGTATGGGCCGGTGGTCTGCTGCTGCTTCTTGAGGATTTCAGCCCATGTGTAGTTAACTCCTGGGCTGTTGTTCCCGTGGGATCCAGGAGAGATGTGCCCTGCATGTGTGCATGTGGGTGTGGCCTTGATCTCAAGCTCTTCACGTGGAGTTAGTCAAAATTATTTTTTTAGTAGCAAATAAATGGAAGCCGATATGTAAAAGGTTTCTATTAGTGAGTCTAGTTACTTTTAGGCCGCAGCTCGAGGACGAGCTGCTCAAAAAAGGGCGGAGTAGTGTCATGGGTAGTCGGCTGGGCCGACTGGGTCTATTAGGCCAGGCCCATTAGGGTTTGGTTAGGGTTAAGTAAGCCTCTCTATATAAAGAGGGGAGATGTATCAATAGAGGCAAGCAATGAGAATATCAGTCTAGTAGGGTTAGCCCCTTCTATCCCTGTCCTTGTGGTCCGGCTGCCATCCATCGGCGAGGTCGGGCTGCTAGGGTTCAGGATCAATCGGATCTTTACACGTGACACACCGGCTAGCCAACTGGTTGTACACTGTCGACGTTACTCCTACATGATGGATTACAAGGGACGGTCTCAGACATGTTTTTCACCAACCATGCAGTTATGTGGAGGCAGAGCACTGAATAATGACATCCAACCCTATGGAAGCCCACAATTCTACTCGGGGTTTGTCGACATTGCTTTGTCGTGGAGGTCATAACTCTTTCATCTAGGATCCGATTGAGGACCATGGATACTTTGATCGGAAGCTTATAGCTTTACAGTTAACCTTATTTGAACTTAATATAAGCTTGGATTGGAAGGCATATCACTGATAGTTCTACCGGGTGCTGCATCACCTTTTACCAGGAATCGGCTCCTGTAACTTTGCTTGGGACCAAAGCCCAAGTTATTGTGGGCCCCCATCAGTAGGATAACGCCCAGGAGTTCCCTAGGTTGTCCTCTCCCTTGGCTGCCACCTAGCTTCACCCCCAAGTTGATTCGTAATCCTTCTAGCTTTTTGTTTAGATTAAGGATTAAAATCCGGCCTCTATATTCACAAGTAGATATATACGGCCAAAGAATACAACTTAGCACTTAGGCTCTAAACCTCACACCAAGGTAAAGAAAAAAAACACTACTACAAAAGAGAAGAAGACTAAGCTTCTAGCTCATACACCAACCACGCCTCGAAGCTACCTACGCCCAACAAAACAAACCACCACAGGTGAAGCAGGTCCCAAGACTCCCCAAACAACGCCCCCAAGAGGAACCGGCGTCCCGCCGACGTCGCTCCTCCGAAGAACCGGAGAAAGGTTTTCACCAAGAAGCCACAGACCAAGCAGGAAGCGTCCCACAAAACGCCTCCAAGGAGGAAACCGGCATCCGAAGACGCCGCCGTTGTTAACACCGACACCAAGCTGTGAAGGCTTTCGCCCGACACTTCGCCCCAATGCCCGACCCTACGATGAATGAAAGAGATGGACCACAACACCGGTCGCAACCATCAGGAGGGCGAGCACTTCGGCTCCCCTCAACCAAACCGACGACCAACGGCATAAGAGTCGCGTCACCCTTCCCTCCACGCAGGATGACACACCGACTGGAAGAGCCCACCAGGAGACGCCGAAGGATGGAAGTAGCCTGCAGCAACCGCCATCCACCACCACCGACACCGCACTACGACGAACCTCCGCTGCGCTTAGGTCGGGAAAAAGGTCTGCCCATGAGCGCGAGGTCGGCTGGGTTCGCGAGCCGTCGCATGCCATCGCCAAACTCGCATTGGGAGTGGCCTCGGGAGCGGCCTCGGGAGCCCAAACCCCTCCTCGGCACTTAGTCCGAGCAAGGTTGACTCCGAGGACCGACGCCCATCAGCAAGCCTCCACCGCCCCTGTCGCAGATCCGAGACGCCCGCCCACCGCCTTCTCCACCCATGGGACTTGTCGGAGGCTGAAGGATCGAAATGGCGACCAGAGGGGGGGTGAATGGGAGCCGACAAAAATTCTTGTCAATAATCGTAGCCTATATCCCAAATACAACCCAACACACCTCTCTTCTAATCGCCAAGGTGACACAAGCCAACTAGTGACCAACTCACCCTAGGAACAATTAGGAATTTCTCAAAGTATCGCGGAAGCTAATCACAAACTAATTATACCACAAGAATTAGCATTAATTAATTTGCAGAAAGATTAAGCTCAAACTTCACTTATCAAGAATTATTATCAATCGGCCAACAAGCAAATATTATTCAAACACATTACTGTAAGCAAGCAAGGATCGGCCAATCAAGCATACAAAGGATAAAATAATTAATCTAAGCAAGCATGCAAAGAGTTGTACTGTAGCTTGAAAGAGACAATACGAGAATGCAAGGTGATCACTTTCGGCACTGGCAAAAACGAACCTGCGCTACCTGCAGCATGCTGCTCTGTTCCTTCGCTGGTGAGCTGCTGCCGGCCTGCTCACACTTGCTGCCAGGGCCGCGCGTGGGTGCGCACGTGGGCCTGCTGCGGGAGCTGCTGGGCCACGGAGCCTGCTGAGCTGCGCCTGGGCTGCTGAGCTGCCGCGCGCGCTGATGGGCCTGGCCCGCCGCGAGCACAGCTCTCCCCCGACGAGACCTGCACAAGAACAGAGACGAACAAGCACGAAGAACACGAGAACAACAGCTCCACTTCAAACGAATTGATCCAACAAATTACTCCATGAATTCGTACGAAACTTGAGCCAAACGTTTACAACCCCAAGAGCTAATAGATCCACGAATTAGATCCGAAATAGCTCAAGTATTCATGACGAATTTTGGATCAAACCGAAGAACGCCACACCCACGAGTTCATCCAAAACTTCAAATCAAGACCGATTTCCGGCGTTTGAGGAGTCAATATCATCCACAAAGAGGCGCAAGGCACTCACCCATCATCCCCTCAAACAAATCCGAAGCCAAACGGTCTAGAAACAAAGAATCGAGGTGACCACGAAAATCCCACAAAATAGCTCCGAAAATCCCGAAAATAACAAATCTCAGATCTTGCAAAGGACACAAAATAGAGCACGAAATTGAACTTTGGATTACCTCACATGGTTCGTTTACAAGCCACTCATAGCGACAATCAAAGCTAAGATGGCAAAAAGATCACTCAAAGATCCAACTCTCTCCTCTCTACCTCTCATGAAGAGCACCCCAAAAAGAAAGAGTGCTCTCACCCAACAAGCTAAAGAGATGGCTATCCAATCAGCCACTCCTCCTATATACATAGAGCCCTCCGGAGAAATGACCGAAGTGCCCCTACACTAGGAGTTACAACTCAAGCCCACGCAGGGGCATTTTGGTCAATACATGAATAGACCCATCGAGCGGACACGCATCCATCGGGCCTTGCTTACCTCCGATGCAAGTTTCTCGATCACGCCGCGTGCCCCCCACTTCGAAGCTTCCCGACGCGCCCGGATACCGTCTCCGTCACGCCGAGCTTTCGGTTGATGGTTTTCTGGTAGTACCACCAAACCCCGCGTACTTGGTCCAGCCTCCACGCCAAGCCTCGAGCACGCCAAGCCCTTTCACCTCCGGCTCCCGGACGGTCTACTCGGTCTTGCCTCGTTCCTTGACTCGACCGCGCCCAATGTACCGGCTCGATCACCTTCATCCACGTTGCCTCGCTTGTTCTTGCACCATGTGAACCGCACTTGATCCCACTGGCCATCGGGTCCCTCGAACCAAGCCTACTTGTCTCTCCGCTCCTGGGAGTCCGCTCCGGCTAAGACCTTCCGCGCCTGTTCTTCACCTGCACCAATGCAAACCAAGCCGCATCCTATACCTGCAATACTTGAGCCAAGGCGAACGTCAGTCCACACAACGTTGTCAATCACTCATCATAAGGAAAGCGACCATCCACTCGGTCCCTCGGACATACATGGTCCTCAATCTCCCCCTTGATGAGTGCATTGACAACACATATAGCACACACAGATTGGAATTAAAGAACTGCCGCCGGGCGCCGTCTGCCGCGCAAGGCCGCTCAAGGCCGCCGCCGCCGCCGTCCAGATCCAGACAGGAGTCCGCCCTGGATCCGGCGAAGAGGCCACGCCGCCGCCCTCACAGCTGACGCGCGGGCTTCCAGGGGTCTGGTAGTCCTTCTAGCTAGATGATTCATAGGACATCTCGTGGGCCTTGTACATTCTCCGCATAAGAATGGTTTCTGATGAGTTTACAAAGTTGTACATTCTGGAGATATCTTCGACGTGTTCCTGGGATCATCATGCCATAAATTCTTGAACTTAGCCTCCAAGTAATTTGTAGATGAGGTTTGGTAATTCTGGGCACAATCGGGGAGAAACCTCCCTGTGCTGATCAGCAAAGGGCCTATTGCCAATCGGCATAGGGCCTTTCAGACCCAGTGTGCTCCATTTTAGCCATATGTTGAGTAGGCTATGGCCTCCGGTCATTCATGGCCCAATTTACGTCAAATTCCAGTTAAAACACCATATGGACCAAAAACACAATGATGCACAAAATATGCGGTGATAATAATGTATAGTCAATGTTAATGATGTCATTGCAAGTATATATTATATTGGTGGTAAAACATGGGTAAAAAGAAAGCTGTCATTAAGGACCGCCAACTATAATATTTATTTGCTCTCTTATTTAAAATCATAGAAGGCATGTTCTGTTTTTATATAAAATCTTTAGCTCGCACCTCAGTGATCATTCTTGCAGGAGCTCAATCCTATCACTGCCATATTCATGTTTTCATGATAAAACAATTTGTCGCAAATTTTATATTTGAATGAATTAATTTAATACTTATTCCTGTGGTTTGAGACTTGGAAGCTGGCCATTTCTTTATGTAAACTTTCTCTCGCTAGCCTTTCTTGTCCATGCATTGTCATTTTCTACACTGGAAAATTCACAAATTAAATAGTCATCCACACGCAACCTATAATTTGAGTATGATTTATTTTTGTTGAACATTATTCGAAGGAAATTTCTGCAAAATATCAGTAGAAATAATCAAAGGAGGCAATGATCAGCAAGTGATGCTAAGATGAGACTACAATGCACAATCTAGCTAGTTTAGCTCCAAGTCAGAAACTGATGCTCATGATATGCCTCTTCCATTCTTCCCAAAATTCTCCTTGTCATCCACCAGTATAGAATCTGAATTATGGGATTGCACATACTTCTCCCCTATCTGTTCTTATCTTTACCAATGGCCTTCCAAAATGCTTCCAGCTCATCTCTATCTCTATCTCTAAATCACGAATCGCGGGACATTCCGCAAGCGGGCGCGATATCCACGTCGCCCACTAATCTGACCACCGTAGGATCCTGCAACTACTCAAGGTTGGCCGTTAGATCTGGGTCACCGCGCATCTCACACCCGTTAGTCCACGAACCCAGCCCTCCCGATTCCTCGCGAACAGAGAGGACCTCGTCCTCCACCCGCCGCACCGCCCTCCACCCACCGCGCCGCCGGCTTCCCTCAGCCTGCGCCTCGTCGCCTCGCTATGGCTCGGCACCGCAGAGGGGCACTATTCGATGGAGGGCTATAAAGGACTTCCGCCGTCCACCGCGCTGCCCGCGTCTCCGTTCGAGTCCCAGCAACGCGAGCTCCTTCGTCGCCGCTGCAATGGCAACAGCGGCCCTAACTCGCCCTCAAGCAGAAAGCCCGGCGTTGTGGTCCTCCTAACCTGCACCTGTCTTAAGCGCTGATGGATCTCGCCGAGGTCCCTTTGCCGATTCGAGACGGATAACTGCTTGTATAACTGCTTAAGTTGTTGTCCTCTGAAGTAAAACTATTACATGAGTCGAAGCAATTTTCCATGATACAGTTTCAGTTCATAATATTTGCCGGCTTGATTCTTAAAAGGTTGGTTTACCATGATCACCAAGACAATTTTGTAGAACCAGATCAGTAATTCTGTTACTGGCATTTACATTGACAAGAACAACACATATATTCAGTTTTCTTTTTGTACTAATCCAGTCCTAAACTCCTCTTTGCGTCTTTAGGTGTGAAGCCACATCATTTTGGTGTAGAATTACATCATGATAATGATAACCTTAAAAGCTTTGCATACTCTGAACAGAGGATCCAAGTTTGCTTCATACAATCCTTCTTTCTCAGGTTTTGTAAATCCAAGAGTTACTCAAGATTGTGAATTATCATCGCACCATTTTTATGTGTGATTTTGCTTCGAAGTTCCACTTGGATGCCTGGCTAGAATTAGTGGCCTAGCAGCAACTTGGTAGGATTTTGAGCTACTGTGTTTAAGTATTGTTTGTGCTGTTATTAACCAAGGGCATGCTAGAATTTTTACAAGCGATATGTAGCTACTTACATGCCGCTTATCTCTCCCCTGCTTCACACTGAAATTATCGAAGATTCACGAGCAATGATTCAGAATATTGCAGTGTTGTAATACACAGATGACTAGCACATCAATCGTCTCTGAATAAAGGTACCTTACTGTTGTTCTTTCAACTTTCCTCACTTTTGAATGTGTTAACCAAGTAGCACTGCTTCATAAATCATAATGAAAGCACCAGCTTATTGCCACATATATTTACTTGTTGAGCAATTGAGTAACCCTCTTCAAATTTCAAATTATGTTGATGATCCCAAGTTCAGTCACTAGGATCATAATGTATCCTGAATGTGTGTTTTCAAATCTTGCTCCAGTATATTCTTCATCCATTAAGTATGAGAATATTTCCTTACATATAGTGTTGACACCTATCTATAAAGAGTAGCTAATGTTATTACAATCATAGTCCAACAAGAGTCATGCATCCAATTCTACACTGGCCCAAATCCTTTGTATGTGCCGCAACGCCACACCTCGTTTCTAGTGTCCAATAATTCCTGGTATTTCTGGTCAATTTACTGAGAGTGCCAGTGTAGTCTTTCAATTACAGAGTACGCGGCACCACATTGTGCTCATCTTTTAGTCTAAAAGTTAGGCATGGCACTTTGTCTTCACTATCATCACTACTAAAATGTTCCTTCTGCAGTGTTAGGCACAATTCCAAGGAGTGCTCTCCCTAGCAGCTCACTGCTTCAAGTGGCTTCCACCCCACGTTGCTCAGGAGCACTTTTGTATCATCATAAAACCACACAGTATCAAGGAGATTGTTAGCAAATTTGAAATTTTCTTCGAGCAACCCTTATTTATCTTGCTCATGAGATGGAGTCGATGCCCCTGCAGCACCACAACAGTGTCGACACACTCACAGTGAAGGACGTTCGTGCCAAGGGAAACCCTGTTCGGATATGATCTCATGAG
>OAMR01000160.1:1874269-1907830 GCA_900205405.1 Echinochloa crus-galli | reverse complement strand
TACCTATCAATTTTTTCATTTTGTCATATAAACTTGACATGGTTGGATTTGTAATCAAACGTACTTTTCAATGAGTATAAATTCATAACCATAACTAATATAATATAAAAGAAATGAATAGTTAAAGTATGATTTAGGAGACCGTGTCATGTTATCTCATGCCTTATAAACGAGGAAGGAGAGAGTATATTGGTGGTAAAACATGGGTAAAAAGAAAGCTGTCATTAAGGACCGCCAACTATAATATTTATTTGCTCTCTTATTTAAAATCATAGAAGGCATGTTCTGTTTTTATATAAAATCTTTAGCTCGCACCTCAGTGATCATTCTTGCAGGAGCTCAATCCTATCACTGCCATATTCATGTTTTCATGATAAAACAATTTGTCACAAATTTTATATTTGAATGAATTAATTTAAGACTTATTCCTGTGGTTTGAGACTTAGAAGCTGGCCATTTCATTATGTAAACTTTCTCTCTCTAGCCTTTCTTGTCCATGCATTGTCATTTTCTACACTGGGAAATTCACAAATTAGCTAGGCATCCACACGCAACCTATAATTTGAGTATGATTTATTTTTGTTGAACATTATTCGAAGGAAATTTCTGCAAAATATCAGTAGAAATAATCAAAGGAGGCAATGATCAGCAAGTGATGCTAAGATGAGACTACAATGCACAATCTAGCTAGTTTAGCTCCAAGTCAGAAACTGATGCTCATGATATGCCTCTTCCATTCTTCCCAAAATTCTCCTTGTCATCCACCAGTATAGAATCTGAATTATGGGATTGCACATACTTCTCCCCTATCTGTTCTTATCTTTACCAATGGCCTTCCAAAATGCTTCCAGCTCATCTCTATCTCTATCTCTAAATCACGAATCGCGGGACATTCCGCAAGCGGGCGCGATATCCACGTCGCCCACTAATCTGACCACCGTAGGATCCTGCAACTACTCAAGGTTGGCCGTTAGATCTGGGTCACCGCGCATCTCACACCCGTTAGTCCACGAACCCAGCCCTCCCGATTCCTCGCGAACAGAGAGGACCTCGTCCTCCACCCGCCGCACCGCCCTCCACCCACCGCGCCGCCGGCTTCCCTCAGCCTGCGCCTCGTCGCCTCGCTATGGCTCGGCACCGCAGAGGGGCACTATTCGATGGAGGGCTATAAAGGACTTCCGCCGTCCACCGCGCTGCCCGCGTCTCCGTTCGAGTCCCAGCAACGCGAGCTCCTTCGTCGCCGCTGCAATGGCAACAGCGGCCCTAACTCGCCCTCAAGCAGAAAGCCCGGCGTTGTGGTCCTCCTAACCTGCACCTGTCTTAAGCGCTGATGGATCTCGCCGAGGTCCCTTTGCCGATTCGAGACGGATAACTGCTTGTATAACTGCTTAAGTTGTTGTCCTCTGAAGTAAAACTATTATATGAGTCGGTGCAATTTTCCATGATACAGTTTCAGTTCATAATATTTGCCGGCTTGATTCTTAAAAGGTTGGTTTACCATGATCACCAAGACAATTTTGTAGAACCAGATCAGTAATTCTGTTACTGGCATTTACATTGACAAGAACAACACATATATTCAGTTTTCTTTTTGTACTAATCCAGTCCTAAACTCCTCTTTGCGTCTTTAGGTGTGAAGCCACATCATTTTGGTGTAGAATTACATCATGATAATGATAACCTTAAAAGCTTTGCATACTCTGAACAGAGGATCCAAGTTTGCTTCATACAATCCTTCTTTCTCAGGTTTTGTAAATCCAAGAGTTACTCAAGATTGTGAATTATCATCGCACCATTTTTATGTGTGATTTTGCTTCGAAGTTCCACTTGGATGCCTGGCTAGAATTAGTGGCCTAGCAGCAACTTGGTAGGATTTTGAGCTACTGTGTTTAAGTATTGTTTGTGCTGTTATTAACCAAGGGCATGCTAGAATTTTTACAAGCGATATGTAGCTACTTACATGCCGCTTATCTCTCCCCTGCTTCACACTGAAATTATCGAAGATTCACGAGCAATGATTCAGAATATTGCAGTGTTGTAATACACAGATGACTAGCACATCAATCGTCTCTGAATAAAGGTACCTTACTGTTGTTCTTTCAACTTTCCTCACTTTTGAATGTGTTAACCAAGTAGCACTGCTTCATAAATCATAATGAAAGCACCAGCTTATTGCCACATATATTTACTTGTTGAGCAATTGAGTAACCCTCTTCAAATTTCAAATTATGTTGATGATCCCAAGTTCAGTCACTAGGATCATAATGTATCCTGAATGTGTGTTTTCAAATCTTGCTCCAGTATATTCTTCATCCATTAAGTATGAGAATATTTCCTTACATATAGTGTTGACACCTATCTATAAAGAGTAGCTAATGTTATTACAATCATAGTCCAACAAGAGTCATGCATCCAATTCTACACTGGCCCAAATCCTTTGTATGTGCCGCAACGCCACACCTCGTTTCTAGTGTCCAATAATTCCTGGTATTTCTGGTCAATTTACTGAGAGTGCCAGTGTAGTCTTTCAATTACAGAGTACGCGGCACCACATTGTGCTCATCTTTTAGTCTAAAAGTTAGGCATGGCACTTTGTCTTCACTATCATCACTACTAAAATGTTCCTTCTGCAGTGTTAGGCACAATTCCAAGGAGTGCTCTCCCTAGCAGCTCACTGCTTCAAGTGGCTTCCACCCCACGTTGCTCAGGAGCACTTTTGTATCATCATAAAACCACACAGTATCAAGGAGATTGTTAGCAAATTTGAAATTTTCTTCGAGCAACCCTTATTTATCTTGCTCATGAGATGGAGTCGATGCCCCTGCAGCACCACAACAGTGTCGACACACTCACAGTGAAGGACGTTCGTGCCAAGGGAAACCCTGTTCGGATATGATCTCATGAGTCATGAGCAAGATAAATAAAAAAGCTTCAAGGTACGGCTCGAAACAAATTTTGAATATTAAATAATGATTTCCTTCATGTAGTGGGATTTCGAGATGACAATCATAAGCAACATGGGGTAGGAGTGGTAGACATTTGAAGCAGTGATTCCAGTGAGCTGCCATTGAGAGCTCAATTTGGAATAGGCTTGGCACTGTAGCAAAAATATTCGAAGATTGATGATTGTGAAGACGAAGTGCCAGGGCCTCATCTGTGCTTAACACTGTAGCAGAATATTCATTAACTGAAGGACTACTGGCGTTCCCAGTAAACGCACTAGAAGTACTGGGAATCAGTGGAGACGAGCTAGAAGATAATTTGTAGACAGAAGAACAAGCCAAGAAAAAAGTATATGCAATCCCATAATTCAGATTCTACACTGGTGGATGATGAGCACAATTTTGTGAAGAATGATAAAGACAAGATTTATTGACTCTGAGCTACACTATTTATACATACCATCATAGCCAGGCAACAAATAAACCCATCAGCAAACATAATGATTGATAGATTGGACAGCGACTATCACACTGGAACGGGAAATTGGTTTTGGCTGCTACTTCATCATGGCTGCGCAATATTTACAGCCACACCTTGTGGTTGATGAAACAAAATTCATGCCCAGTTGATTAGTGCACGAACGATTTCTCAAACAAGCCAACATGATTGGAGGGAATTCTGACAAAGGTTATACTATTGGATTTAATCCTAATATTTTTGGTACGTGGTCCCATGGATTTGATACCTCTATTTAGCTACCTCTGGGTACTTCCTTTATTTCTACCATCCTATTTCTCGGAAAGATGGCTCTAATTAATAACAAGCTGACGGGTACCTGTAACCAATGCACTCACCAAGGCAAGAAGAAGACAAAGAGAATACACAACTACTCGAACTAAGGCAGGATAACATGCTCAGACCTTCCTAACGCAAGCCACGTGGCGCTCCCCCGATGTTGGCGGTCGTTACCGCACGATTTTAACCACCAATTCTCGAGAATAAATAAGGTTATATGTATAATATCATATACTTAGGTTTACTTTCTAGTAAAGTTCCACGAGTTTTGATGAATATCCAATATACAGGTACATAACTGACAAATTTAAGCTAAAAGGGATAGAATTGGCCAATTCGGCTGAGCCACTTGGTTTGGCCGAGTTACCTCCCTTAGCCATATACATTTCATGAAGCAAAACAAAGTAAGGAGGTCTCATGCACAAGGTCCACGTCAACGATGACCAGGCGATGACAATGCAAGCCACGTGGATCGATGACGTCACACCATGCGTACAACCCCGGCCAAGTGGAGGAAATTCAGTGTGTCCAAGTGCATAGGTGGTGCAGTAGAGGGCAACCGAGCCCTGTGATCAGTTCGGCTGAACTAGTCGGTTCGCCCGAACCCCCAACCACCTCACAATCGCTATCCAAAGCAAATCAAGACCGTAGGGGAGAAGGTAGTAGAGCATGGACGGTTCGGCCGTACTAGCCGGCCACCGCCTCAGCGGTGCATTGGCCGATGCTCCACCCAACCGCCATCAGTCCACTATAAATAAGTGGTTCACCCCTTGTCCAACACACCAAGCCAAGGAGCTCCTTTTATCACTTTCTTTAGTAGAGTTAGCATAGTTTAGTTTGGGAGTTAGAGTCAGGTCGAGCTTTTCTTGAAGGTTCCGGAGTCGTCTTAAGAAGCTATGGTATAACCTCTCATATCTTTTATATTCCCTTTTGTAGGACTTTCAGTTGTCAATATACATCATCTTTATCATGTTATCCGAGTCGTTTATCTCTTGCTTCTACTTTACTCTACTTGCAAGTATTTTGTGTTTACACTATAGTTACTTGTGGCTCTAGTTCTTTTACTTCTTGTTTAAGTCTTTGTCCTAGCTGGTCTCTTCAATTCTGCTCATTATCTGCATTGAACTATCACTAGGATATTGACACGGTTGCTTGCTCTCACTACCTGGATACGGGACACTCCTGACGGCCGAGTACCGTCAGGAAAGGGCAAAACACCGTCGGGAAAGGTATTCCTGTCGGCCAACCGTCAGGATCCTGCCGACGGGAGCTGGTAGTCAAGAAAGATGGCTTTCTCCTGACGGTCGGCAGACAGGAATCCTTTTCTGACGGCAGTTCCTGACGGTCGGTCTGACGGCAGAAAAGTTCAGCAATTCCTGACGGTATAATATAACCGTCAGGAATCCACTAATAGAGGTCAAAAAAATACCCAAACATATTTGCACTGTAATTACACTTTCTCAGTCCCATCAAAAACCAATGTCTCTGATAGTTCCATATACATTACATACATATCAGATTGACATCCATGAAGCTATTGGAAAAAATGAATAAATGAGCACTCCATTAAATTTACATTCTTTCATACCTAAGCCTTCACATGACTGATTGCATGAATAATCCACCAAATATACATTTTTCAGATCTAAAATCATCACATGACAAATTACTTAAAACTCTATAACTCCTTGTATATACTTGTAGACATCTAAGTATATCTTTCAGTCAAGTAAACTAAAGATCAACTGAAATGCATCTTGAAGTTGAACTGAAGCAAGATGACACTTTATGCTATCCCCATCTCCATCGTAACCATATACCTGACCAAGTGACCAAATTAACTGAATCAGATGGCAACCCATGTTCAAGTTGTCAAAAACTCAAAAGTGAAAATAAATAGTAGGGATGGTAGTATCAATTCACTCTACTGTCTATATCTAGTTCAATTAAAATTTTCTCTAGTGTACTAGATAATCCTTTGGTACTATATTGAACTTTGAACTGTTAAGGGTGAACCAAAGAAAGAAATTCATAATCTGAGTAGAAATCATACATGAGTCTTGGTTCAGAACAAAGTAAAGAATCCTTTGATCTTAAATTTTCATCTGAGCAGAAATCATACAGGGGTTAAGTTTGGTTCAGATCAAAGCCTACTTGTATGAGAGACTTAAAACTAGAGCTGTAGCTAAAAAATGAAGCACTAGGATGACAGAGGTACTAACCTTCCAAGTTCAAGCAAAGTACGACAGTGATGCTACATATATATATATTTGCTTGTACACCCATCAGGTTTGTGTACAGCATCTAGGTAGCAGTTCCTCAGCACTTCCTGTGAAATAAATTTGCCAACCAATCAATTGATTTTGCCAACATGCAGGGTAACAACTAAAAAGTGCAGAGAAGGTAAATTCTAGAATACATCATTACAAACAGAGCAAAGAGTCAATTCTCATGCTATACTCATAGATACTAAATTTGTAAAAATAGTGTAGTGTCTTAGTATTGCCTATTGAATATTAACAGAAGATCATAGTTCGTTTTTCTCCAGGGACAATAGCATACTTGATGAAGTATCTGATGCTTATTTTATAGAAAATTACTTAACAAGAACTAAAATCCATGCCCCTCATACTTGCTTATTTTGCAATTTTTAGTTACATCTGAAATATACAAGTAAATGATCAATGTTTGCAATTCCCTGGAATTGAAAGAACAAACCTTACTTAACTACTCCCTCCATTCTTAAATATATGACGTTTAGGACAAGTAAATTAGTTCATTTTTGAACTAAATAGCTTGTCCAAAACGACATATATTCAAGAACGGAGGTAGTATATATGAGTAAAACGAGGAAGCAAGTAGTAAAAATGACGCAGGTTAAAGAACTTGTAAACTAGCTAAACTAAAGTTGAATATTTTCAAGACAGTGTTTTCTAAATTTCAATTGGCACATGAATCCCATAGATTCCAGAACAGCAATGGACATGTAGAGCAAAGATCCAAAGACCTGGAACAAATTTCCTCAAGAAATCGGGAGGTCATCGTAGTTAGGGCAACCGCAGACACAGATCTCGATCTGGTTAGAGTTGGGGGAACAAGCAGTGTAGGGATGGATGACGAGGATGGTGTTACCTGGATGAGGATATGAGACAGGACGGTGGCGGTGGATATCGGAGGAAGGGGGTTACGAGGGCCGAGATGAGGGAGGATGTCAATGGTGGTGGCCGTGGTCGGGGATCCGAGCGAAGACGGCCGCGCGGCGGCGGAGGCCGGGGAGTCGAGCGAAGAGGACAGCGGTGGAGGTTCGAGATCCGAGCGAAGAGGACGTCAAGAACGGAGGCGGCGCCCATGGATCCGAGCGGAGAGGATCTCGGAGGCGGCGTCGGCGGCGGGGAGCTGGCGTGGTGAGATTTGGATGCGGTGGATTAGGAGGAGATGGATAGGGTTTGATTTGACGATATGTCACGGACGGCGCACGGTTCCTGACGGTCTTGGGTGCGGTGGGCAGGTGCGGGCCTGCGTCATTGGGTTCCTAACGGCCCACGCCCTACCGTCAGGACCTTCACGGTTTCTGGTAGATCTTGCCAGTGGAGTAAGTATAACTTGACTAATGTAGGTGTGGTGCCTATAGTTAATAGTGAGCTTAGAGTATCTCCGATTCAACATACATGTGGTAGCGGTGGTGACAGCCCTATCGACCTTTGTGATCCACCATGTTAGTACCAGCGCCGTAGGAAAACTGAGCAAAGGCTCTCATGGAGAAAATGTGTTGAAGCATTGCACATGCTCGCTGCCAAGATGGACCTACTGATGAAAAAGTTGGAGGCCCCTGCTCAAGAAACTGTTCAAGCCATGGATGCTTGCATGACGTGCGAGGTCTGTGGCAATGCTGGCTATTCAGG
The DNA here is from genome assembly GCA_900205405.1 of Echinochloa crus-galli. Lineage (NCBI taxonomy): Eukaryota > Viridiplantae > Streptophyta > Magnoliopsida > Poales > Poaceae > Echinochloa > Echinochloa crus-galli. Next base: position 1,900,190 of record OAMR01000160.1, on the reverse strand, counting down.
GAACGATTACCCCGAAAAGTGAGAAGATGCCAACTACACCAACAACTCCAACAACAATGGGCACCATCCGAACAACTACGGCAATCAAGGCTATAATTCGTACCCAAATCTCTCTTTTGAGAGACCTCAACAAGGTAACAACTTCAATTCCAGCAATTTCAATAATCAGTCGTCGATTAAAGATATTGTGCTAGGCCAGGTTAAAATTAATAAAAAATATTAGTAAAAAGTTGGAAACATTCTCTTCTGCTATGAAAAATCAACTAAGCTTTAATAAAATGATAGAAACTAAAGTTGCTCAGTTAGCTGCTTCTCTACCTTCTTCAGTAGCGGGGAAACTTACTGGGTAACCAGAGAATAGCCCTCGTGAAAAGGTTAAAGCGGCCACCACGAGAGGTTGTAAGACTACTCGGGACCCACCATATTCTAACGATGCAGGTAAAAATGCAGACACACCAACCATTGATAGCGAAGAGGATGAAGTTGTGGCAGAAACCCATAAATGTAGTACCCAGAAGGAAGCAAACCAATGGTGGATGAACAATTCAGCAAATTTGTTGACATAATTCAAAAACTCTATGTCAATATTCCATTACTTGAAGCTATGCAGGTTCTTACATATGCCATGTATCTGGAGGACATCCTCAATAACAAAAGGCCAATGCCGACCACTGAGGTAATTAAACTAACGGAAGAGTGCAGTGCAGCTATTTTGAATGATCTCCCAGAAAGAAGAAGGATCCTGGATGTCCTACCATCGCGTTTGTTGGCACTTCTTACGATCCAATATCAGGATTGTGAAGAATATTCTGCAAGCGCACAGAATTACCGTTGTAGCACTTCACCAGGAAGTAATCTGATTTATATTTCCACAGGAAAGCTTTGGCAAGAATACTAGCAAACAATATTCGGGACTATTAGAGAAGGGTACACGACTAAACAAGACGGGGGATAACGGTATTGGATAGAAGTGGATATACCATGGCACACAGGTCAAGGGAGACTCAGGTAAGAAAGAGAAGGAGTAGATAGCTGGGAGGACAACGAGAAGAGGTAAAGGATTCCTAGGTATTGTCTATTTGGGTTACTCGGGTTAGAATACGGTGGTTGAGAGATAGCTCTAATAGATCAAGATAAGTTGAGACCTCAACTTCGGGACATAGGGCACGAGACATGTAGAAAGAGATGAGAAGGGTAGAAAGAGATGAGAAGGGGTGCCTCTAACCCTATACGTTTGGGGATCCTATAGGCCGAGACAGGCGTGATGGAATATGAAGGCCGTATAGGGCTGTTACCACCTAATGACTACCACCTCCATGCCAGCTCAGGGATATTCTGAGGTCACAGACTAGTCTAGGTACCGCACCCATACTAGACTACAACTATCTACTCCGCTAGCAGAAGCAAGCAATCCTGTCAACACCCCAGTGACAGTTCACCGCTAGTATTGAGCAGAAACGAAGAACCCGTCAAGACAAAGACTTGAATCTAGACTTGGAAGAACTAAGATCACAACAACTATAGTCTAAACCCGAAATACTTGCAACTAGACTAAAGAAGAAGCAAGATATAAATAACTCAGATAAGATGACAAAGATAACTATATTATTAACTTAAAGTCTTACAGAAAGAAAAGGAAAAGATACAAGAGCTAATACCAGACAACTCCGAAACCTTCGAGGTACAACTCGGCTCAACTCTAACTCCCAACTAAACTATCCTAACTCTACTAGAAAGAAGTGGAAAATGAGCTCCTTGGCTTTGTGTGTGTTGACAAGTGAGAAGACACCTCTATTTATAGTGGCTAATGACGGTTGGGGTGGAGTAACTGCCAAGGGACCGAGGGGGTGCCCCTTGGTGGTTCGGGCGAATTGCCCGGGTTCGGCCGAACCCCTTGGATCCACCGCCTCTGTCTTGGACGCCTGAGATTTCATCTGGGGTCGGTTGGGCAGCTGGGGGCGGTTCGGCCGAACGCCAGGCTTCGGCCAAACTGGGCTGGAAGCCCAGGCCGGCCCCCCTGCACCGCCTTTGCTCCCTGGGCTGCGTGGATGGCTTAATCCAAGTGACCTTCATGTTGGTTTAGCATAGAACTGATGTGGCGGTGATTCAAGTGGTGGGCACGGTCGTCCACTTAGTCATCGCTGACGTGGATGGCCTTCGGTTGTGTGTCTCGTCGTGTACGACTAAGGAGGGTGACCGGCCGAGCGGAGTAGTTCGACCGAATCGGTCAATTCCGACCCCTATAGCACATATTTTTTGTTGTTGTACCTGCACAAGTGAAGTACACCAAAACTCGTGGAACTTTATTAGAAATAGACCTAATTGCATGAAATGTCACATAAAACCTCTTTTATTCCCGAGTATTGGTGGTCGAAAATGGGTTGTAATGACCCCCCAACAAGCTCCCCCAAGCTTAGAGCTTTGCTCATCCTCGAGCAAAGATAAGACTTAGGCTCGGTGGATCAGTAGTTGCTACAATGTCATTACCTTACAGGTAATCTTTATAAATAACTAGTACTCTAAAATACTTAAATCAATTGGCATAGTATTTACTCACCATTTTACCTATGGGGCATATAGCAATCTCCTTGTCTTGGACGGTTGAAAGGTTGAACAGTTTAACTCAGTTTTATTTCACTCCTACTCTTTTTAGGATCCCATCTCGGAGTTTTTGCACAGTTTTTTTGAAAAGTTAAATATGTTCCTCAATTGGTGCGCTCAATCACTCATGTGGTATTTGAATCCTCACCAAAGGCTTGTGCCCTCTTTTTCATCCTATAATCTAACAAAGCTTCTTGTGTGGCTCAGGAACAGAGGATGAAGGCATATTTGCATTTATATTTTGCTAAGTCAAAGACTGGATCTTTGGGGAACCAAATCACACCTTTAGATCGAGAAGTGCAAGTGTGTGAAATATGTGGAGTGGAATATGGTGGAACTCCTTGGGATGATTCTTCCTCTCCTAGATTTATTTTCGAGAGCCAGGGCTATCTCTTTTTGCTCATATTTTTTCCATGCCATTTAGCATGCTTTTCTCATATTTTCTTTTTGCCATGCTACTTAGCATTCTTTTCTTTTTTTCACATCTTTTTGCCATGCTCTTTGGCATGCTTTTCTTTTTCTTATTTTTTCATAGCTCATGTCTCTATCAAGGATATTTGGAGATGAGGATCATAAAACATGGAGCATTTATTTTGTGGATGAATGATGAAAAATATTTCCTAATTCCCAGTGTAGGAATTGCAAGTGAGAGTTGGTGTGTACGTGAATCTCGATCTTTAGAGCATGAAAGTTTCATCCAAAGCTCACAACAATTTGACAAAGCTCACTCAGATAACAAGCAGCATATGAGTAGAAATTTTGACTAAGCTTATCATACGGCTGTGGTAGGGATTGTAACCAATGAGGAACTTTATTTTATTTTTGAAAGTAAAAGACATCCGAGACTTTCACCATACTAAGGGCAAGAGCAAGAATGCAACCAAGTCTCACTATATCATTCTCACAACACCTTAGACTTGGAATAAAGCATGTGCTCCCACAAGGTCTTTAGGTTCATTTTTACACATGCCAAATAACTTAAGTACTCAAAGGAACTAGTTGAAACAAGTACTTGCAAGATAAATGACAGAGCAACTATTCATCATTTCCAAGGTGAGAGGCATATGGTTCATTCCATGCATAGTTGGGAGTTACTTTATTCAAGGGAAATATATTTTTTAGTATTTTCATTTTTAGGCAAAATTAAAATTGAAAGGAAAATGGCTAATGCATGATCAAAGTGCTGAAGAGAACATGAAACATACCTGGTGGGGGTCCTCCCCCAAGCTTGGATCTTTCATTGATAGGGTTGAAACCTTGAAAAGTAGTCTGTCATCTGATCCGTCTGCTGCTGGACGTCGTACATCAACGCATCCTGCACACCGCTATTCTCTTGATGGTATCGAGAATGGCGTGCTAGAGTGTCTTGAATGTCCCGGGTACGATCGTCGATGAGGTCGACTCGGTCAAAGATGTAGGACAACTCTCGGCCGTAGTCATAGCCACCAGGTGTAGAGAAGCATGCGGATTGAGAGTGCCCAGGGAAGTAAGGCTAGGAGGCACTGTTATACCCCCCTGCGTACATCCCTTGGAGTACTCAAAGTCCGAACTCGGAACGTGGTCCCAGTTGCCTGAGGCGAAGTAGTCTGGGTCCTGGGGTTGCCTAGATCCTCGTGCTCCAAACATCCCAGCACCGGCATACTCCTCGTATGTTGCCTCAAACGCAGATGTGTGTCGATGTCGTTGTGACAGTTGGGATGCTGGCTCCTATGAGGTTGCGAGCCCGACATCACGCCTGGCTCGTCCCCTCGTGATGGTCCTTCACCTGCAACACTGTGCCGAGCAGGCTCTCTCTGGGGAGGAGAGTGTTGGCGGTCGTTACAGCCCAAATCCGACCACCAATGCTCGGAAATAAATGAGGTTTTATGCAACATTCCATGTATTTATGTTTTATTTCTAATAAAGCTCCATGAGTTTTGGTGAGTGTCACTTGTGCAGGTACAACTACGACAAATACGCGCTTTTGGGGCCGAAAATGACCGAATCGACCAAAACGCACGGAGAGGAACTTTGACATAGTACCTACAAAATGTTAGCACAACAACTACCCGAAGGACTGAATATATGGTGTTAGCACAAATAAATCAAGTCAGTCGTTCAAGAGGGTTAGTTGTTCTTGTGGGTGTCGGAAACCACTACAAATATGTTCCAGTTTCAGCACAAGGATCAAACAAAAGCAAAATATTTTTGTGATTTTTCAGCAATGCAAGTGAACCAACTTGAGCAAGAACTAGAGAAGAACTTAAACAAGTACTTGGGCAAGAACTTGAGAGAGAGAGAGAGAGAGAGCTCCTAGCAGAAAAATTTCAGAGTGGGCTGGTGCAAGGAAAGAGAAAGCAAGTGCCAACATTTATAGGCCAGGGGGGAGCAGCAAGGCCATTCGGCCGAATGGCCTTGATTCGGCCGAATCAGGCATTGTAGCCTAAGCACTCCCATGTGGGTGCAGCACCCACACTTGCTTTGTGTTCACGCAAATTTGTGTGGCCAACATCCAAGTGTGGTCATTTTAGTGGACTTTAGTGTTAGGTGAGATTCAAATTTGACATGAACAAAGTGGAAGTTAGTGGAGTCACTCCCATGCTGCTATGTTTGTGATAATTGGTGAGTGTGCAGCCATATGGAGTGGGGTAGATATGTTTTGTGCTGGTTGGTGATGATGGTAAATAAATGGAGATGATTTAAAAGGGGTAAGAATGATGGGAATTACAAATTACGCCCACTTCAAATAAACTTTACTAGCATGCTGAAATTTATTTTTGGGAACAGCAAAATATTTTTGGGATTTTCTAGTGATGCAAGTGAACCAAAACTTGAGCAAGAACTTGGAAAGAACTTGAGCAAGAACTAGAGCAAGAGAATATGAGAGAGAGAGAGCTTCCTAGCAGAATTTTTCTTGAGTGAATGCTTCTGCTAGGAAGCTCTCTCTCTCTCTCTCATATTCTCTTGCTCTAGTTCTTGCTCAAGTTCTTCCCAAGTTCTTGCTCAAGTTTTGGTTCACTTGCATCACTAGAAAATCCCAAAAATATTTTGCTGTTGTTTTGATCTTTGTGCTGTAATTTTGGACGATTTTATGGTGGTCTCCGGCACCCACAAGAACGACTAACCTTTTGTGGTGGTTTTCATCCCCGCAAGAACAACTAACTATCTCGAACGACTGACTTGTTTTTCTTGTATATTCAGTGCTTCGGGTAGTTGTTGTTGCACTAATCTTTTGCAGGAGTCATGTCGAATTTCATCGCTGCACTCCATCGTTCCACCCGGCTTAGTCGCCGCACGGACGATGCTGGGAGTACTCCAGCTCCGTCCTGAGGCTCGAGCCGGATGGACACGGACGAGCACGAAGCAGCCGGCTCGGGATGGGGCCTTGCCATGCCCCCGGTCAGGCAGCTCCTGAGCATTAACGACATCAGCCTCAGGAAAGAGCGGGAGCAAAACACCTTCAACGAGCTTCGGCTGAAGGAGTTCGAGCACACCCGTGTGTTTGAGCAAGACTTGCTCAGAGACACGGGTATGGATGAAGAGTTCACAGAAGTTTTCCAGGCCATTGGCTGGGAGAGCTTCTGGCATATCAACGAAGAAGGTTCGTACCTGCTCACCCTCGAGTTCCTCTCGACTTTGGTTTCGGAAACTAGGGGGATTCGCTTTCGGTTTTTCAACCAAGAGTTCTTTTGCTCTTGGAGGGATTTGAGTTCGGATCTCGGATTTTCAAGTGTTGTTCCTTAGACCCGAACAAAGCGCTAAAAAGATTTGATCGGGTTGCATTCTGGAAAAAGATTTCGGGGAATACCAACTGTCATGCGCCTCGCAGAAACAGTATACATAACCCCACTTTGCGTTTCATGCATCGTTGGGTGTCTATGACGGTATTCCCCCAGGCAGATTTGCGCCCTGTTAACACCAACGAGTTGCGGGTTCTTTTTGCCATGGTCAAGCAAATTCCCTATTCGCCTATGAAAGATATGGTTGGTCACTTGATGTCTCACATTTCTCGTGTGGGTAGCATGGCGATGACTTCTCTAGTCACTCGCCTCGCTAACCATCTGGGCGTTCTTCAGGGCGCCCGACTCACATACATCGAGACAACGCGTTCCGTCGTGGATGCCGAGCGCGTCCTCCAAGGCGCTCGGCTCACGTACATCGAGACAACGCGTTCCGTCGTGGATGCCGAGCACTTCGTGCAAGCCCACATGATACGGCGGACGCCTGATGCAACACTAGCTATGATTTACCGTGGTTATACAACTGAAATGCCCTTGCCTTGTGCAACACTAAGGTTGTATACCACGCGGAAACTAACTCTTCAGTTGAGGACCGAGTCGGACGATTCTACACCTTGGAGAGAGCCCGCTCGGCATAGCGTTGCAGGTGACGGACCAGTCACGAGGGGACGAGCCAGGCGTGACGCCGGGCTCGCCACCTCACAGGAGCCGGAAGATGCACCATAGATGCCGCACCGATACACGTCCGCATTCGAGGCCACCTACGACATGTACACCGGTGCTGGGACGTCCGAAGCAGGAGGCTCTGGACAACACCAGGAACCGAACTACTTCGCCTCAGGATGCTGGGACTACGGCCAGAGCACGGACTCTGAGTGATCTGGGAGCTGCTATGCAGGGGGTATAACAGTGCCTCCCAGCCATACAATCCCGGATACTCACAGCCCGCGAGCTTCGACTACGATCGGGAGCTGTCCTACATCTCCGATCGAGTCGATCTCATCGACGACCGTACTCAAGATATCCAAGACACGCTAGCCCGCCATTCTCAGTACCACCAAACAATAGAATTGAATTGTGGCTCAATTCAATGCCATGGCTGATTTTGTATTGAACTCAATTCAATGCCAAGGCCTCCAATGTCGACATCCAAACGGAGCCTAATTCAGATTGGCGCTTTCGAGTGGGCCTTCCATGCCACGGAGTGCAAGGCTCACTCCCGGGCCTTGGCCGACCTTCATACAACCAGCAACTACCAAAAGATCGAAACTCAGGGTGACCGGAAGGTGGAGGTGTGCTACGGCCATGTCTTCCCCAACCTCCTAGCTGGGGCCGTAATCTCATCCAAGGCCTACAAAGAGAATTGTGGGTCAACCTGGCTCACCAAGTGGTCCTATTAGGCGATCGATGAAAAATCAACTGTAGTGTCCAGCTGCGAGGCCCCCTAACTGGTGTGTTCCCCCAACTTCCCCGGAACGAGAAGCTCCACACCCGTGTCAAGCTCCTTGCCTCAATAGCCTGGCATCTCTCCATGTCGGGTTTGGTCGGGGAGTTCGTCGCCGCTGCCATCCCGCCCCTTGCCAGGGGCTGGCAACTTCTGGTGGTCCGGGACCCTCTGATAGCTTCTGCTGTCATCCAACTAGCAACATAGTTTTTCTCAGTTAGTTCTTCAACTAAAAATGGCTACATCATCTTTGACCTCTGGTTTGCTTGTAAGTACCACAAGTTATTGGATAATTTGGGTTCAATTCATATATAGCTCACCCTTGCGTCTGGATCTATTTTATTCAGAGCTATCAAATTTTGCTTTATATTGCTTGTAAGGATGCATCTTTTGATCTCTTCCTAGTATATGTTAATAATATCCACCCATTATCACACGTTGATTTGGAACTTATGGGCTTGAAGTATTCATTGTGAAAAATACATATCCATTGTTTAAAACAAAGGAAAAGTCATATGAACACATCACCCCCAACCTATGAAATTGGCTCTAAAACCGGACAAATCACCCCCTAAAGCAGTTCTGGACGACGGTTTGCTACAGTAACGGGGGTTTTGTCTTTTTTTTTTCTTTTTTGTTATTTTAGCTGATTATTCGAAAAATCATAGTAAATCATAGTAAAATCATAAAATAGAAAATCAAATTTCCTTGGACTCCACATGAGTATATCTACACAATGAATATATAATATGGTATGCTTTATCACATTTTTTGTTGTAGCTTTAGATCTATGATTTTCTGTAATTAATTCATAACTGTAAAAAATATTCTAAAGCATACCATATTATATTTTCACTGTATAGATCTAGTCATGTGCAGTCTAACAGACTTGGATTTTTCATTTTATGATTTTTTGTGATTTACTATTGTTAACACCAAAAATTGGCACCTGAGAGAGGCTGACAAGTGGGCCAGATTCGGTAGAAAGGTTCCATTCGGCAGGAAGGCCTTCTTAGAAGCAATCGGCAAAGATGCTCTGCGGTCGGGAATCCGTCATCGTTCGGCAAAGGAATTATTCCACAGTTGGAAACGGAAGCATTCGGGAAAGGGTGATGACGTGGATCGAATATAAGGAAGAAGCTGATTTGATGAAGAATATGAGATGAATACGGCGCTTCGACGTATTTCTTTGGAAATAAACGTTTTGTAATCGTAGTCGACTAGGAATTGTGTCAAAACCAGGGTATAAATATAAACCCATGGTGATTGTAATAGAGATCGGAACAATCATACAACAAACCGGCCTTGCGCCAACTTTCGAGTCCTTTAGTCGTGTCGTCGAAATCTTCGAGAGGAACCATCGATCCGTCGACCTCCGTAAGTATCGACAACCTTGTATCATGCTTAGTATCATGCGGTGGATTTAAGCTTGATTCAAGAAGGCTTTCTTGTTAGATCATGAGCCATGCGGTAGGCTAAGGTTTAGCTTGAAGCAAGTTACCGGCTCTATTAGATTTTGGCAAAGGTCTAATAGATTCATTAAGTTACCTTGTGTTATTTGAGTTTCCTACAAAATAACAGAGTTATAATAAAAGCAGAATTGTTATTAAAGCCAGATAATGATTGAACAACATTACCTCTGAATTTGGCTGATAGTCAGGCATCAACTCAAGGCAGAAGAGATGAATTGGCATGTTGAAGATGTGATCATGAAATTCTTGCCACCAGACAGTGAAAGAAGGATGAGCAGATGTTATTGGCACAAAAGGTTCAGGTCTATAAATGGATGTGCAACATCTGTAGTCAAAAATCCTTCTTGTCTCAGTGGAGTCTGTGACAATCTCCCTAGGCTTGAGGAATTCATGGAGAAATAATCTTGGTGGCACTTGGCCACAGCCTAATTGCCTAGCCATCATATTCGGCTGATAGTACTCAAAGGTACTCTGAACCAGCCTTCCTCCACAAAATTCGGCTGGCAGAATACAGGGCCGAATGAAAGAATTAAAAATGGCTATGGATTGTGCATCTGTACATCCAATTTCAAAACTAAACTCACAAGGGAGAGTAAGATTGTCATTGTCAGAATAAGGGAACCAAAGAGGATCAGCAAAGCCTTTGGAGAAAAGCTCAAAGAGTTCACCAATATTCTTATCTACAGATACAGTGGAGGCAGCTTCTCCATAGGTTTGACAGCCTTTAGTGCTTTGGGGTTCCCCTTCCCTATAGTTGACTGAAGGAAAAGACAGGCTGTTGATATCAACTGAAACGATTTGATGCATGTACAGCTGCAGCCACATCTGAACAAACCACCAGGGACCATTAACACAAGAAATTTTCTTATTGGTATGCATCAGGCGAGTGGTTTGATGAAGCATATGGTAAACACTTCCCAGCAAATATTTTCCCAGAGGGATGAGTGTGCCAGCAGCCAGGTCTTCAGCCATCACGATGTGGTTCAGAGTTGGCTCATTAGCTTTGCCACAAAAGATGAATCTGCACAGCCACATATTCAGAAAGGCCCTGTACTCAACATCAGACAAGGGACCATCAGACATGTAATTCTGAATATACTTCTTGTATCCAACTCCTGTCTGATAAACCAGCTAAGAATCGCCACATGAAGCCACTATACTTAAGGGGTTTTGTCAATGATTCATGGATTATAATGCTATTGATGCTCTCCCAAATCCTGGGTATGTTGGTAATGCAGGAATGACTGCTGGAAGGGCAGGAAATCAGGACACTAATGTTGACCTCATGGTGCAAAAAATGACCGATGTATTGAAAAATCAATTCGGTCTGAAACCCAAAAATCAGGGGTACATGTACTCCTCTCCTTTCCCAGAATGGTACCAAAGAGTGTCATTGCCTAACAGAGTCAAGGTTCCTACAGAATTAACCAAATTCTCAGGGCAAGATGATACTAGCACTGTGGAACATATAGCTAGGTATTTGATGCAGTTTGGAGAGGCTTCAGCAGATGAAGCTTTTAGAATCAGATATTTTCCTTTGTCGTTGACAGGTCCAGCATTTACATGGTTTGCTACTTTGCCTGCTCAATCAATTTGTACTTGGAAGGATCTGGAGCAGAAGTTCCATGCTCATTACTATACTGGAAGCACTGAGAAAAAGTTGGTTGATTTAACTAGCTTGAGGCAGAGAAATAATGACCCATGACAATTGTAATAGGGATCGAACAATCATACAACAAACCGGCCTTGCGCCACCTTTTCGAGTCCTTTAGTCGTGTCGTCGAAATCTTCGAGAGGAACCATCGATCAGTCGACCTCCGTAAGTATCGACAACCCTGTATCATGCTTAGTATCATGCGGTGGATTTAAGCTTGGTTCAAGAAGGCTTCTTCGTTAAACCATGAGTCATGCGGTAGGCTAAGGAGATGTGTATAAGAGACAGGCTTACAACCTTCTTTGTTATTGAGGGCAAAGGATCATATAGTTTGCTGCTTGGAAGGGATTGGATACATGCAAATTGCTGCATTCCATCTACCATGCATCAGCAGCTTATTCAGTGGATAGATGATGAAGTGGAAATTGTCCAAGCAGATGATTCAATAAGCGTGGCTAACGTGGAACCAGCTTTTTGGGAATATCAAGGCATAGATTGCTTTTCAGGCAAAGACTGGGGAGAAGGTCCTGTTGAACCAGTCAGCGGTGATCAACAGCCGATCAAAGCAGTCGGCTCTCATAGTAATTTTTAATGGAGAATCCAATTGATGGAACTGACGGGAAGTTAGGACGTGGATTTGTGTCGGCTGATAAGCTAGAAGAAGTGGACATTGGAGATGGTGACAAAAATTTGTCACAAAAGGTGTTGCCCTTTTCTTCACTACTAAAAGTAAAAAAAGATCAAAATATGAGAATGATGATCAACCGAGGAAGAGGTATGTTGATCACAGGTGGATTGATCATGAAGAAGAGGAAGATGATCGTAGTTATGTATGGCAAAAGGGACAGTGGTGCCCACCTGGTTTAAGGAAGAGCCAAAAGAGAAGAGTACAACGCCTCAGAAATCAAGAATTGAAGCAGGCAGGAACTAGGATGAAATCAATATGGCGCCCAAAAGACAAACCTGATGAAACCGATCATTCGGCTCCTACATTTATGGTATGTTTCTTACCGAATGAGTTCATGGCTCCAGCTAATCAAGTTGTGCAGGAAGAAATATTGCCAGGCATTGATGAAGCTGAACAATTTGAGTTGATGGCACAATTGATGCTGACGAAGCAAGCTATTTTTGAGAAGCCAATCAAGAATCGGCACATGAAACCACTGTACTTGAGAGGATTTGTCAATGGAAAGCCATTAACTAAGATGTTTGTTGATGGTGGAGCTGTTGTTAATGTAATGCCATACACTACATTCAGAAAGCTTGGCATGGGCCCTGGAGATTTGTCACCTACAAGCATAGTTTTGAATGAACGATTTTGTTGGAAATCCTTCAGACACCAAAGGATGTGTACACGTGGACTTAATTATTGGGTCCAAAGTTTTGCTTACGACCTTCTTTGTTATTGAGGGCAAAGGGGCATATAGTTTGCTGCTTGGAAGGGATTGGATCCATGCAAATTGCTGTATTCCATCCACTATGCATCAATAGCTTATTCAGTGGATAGATGATGAAGTGGAAATTGTCCAAGCAGATGATTCAATAAGCGTGGCAAACGTAGAACCAGCTTTCTGGGAATATCAGGGCATAGATTGTTTCTCAGGCAAGGACTGGGGTGAAGGTCCTGTTGAACCGATCAGCAGTGATCAACAGCCGATCAAAGCAGTCGGCTCTCATAGTAATTTTTGATGGAAAATCCAATTGATGGAACTGATGGGAAATTAGGACGTGGATTCGTGTCGGCCGATAAATTGGAAGAAGTAGACATTGGAGATGGTGATAAGCCAAGGCCGACGTTCATCAGTGCTAATTTGGATCCAGTTTTCAGAGAAAAGTTGATCAAACTATTAAAAGAATACAAAGACTGCTTTGCTTGGGATTATTCGGAGATGTCTGGTTTGGACCGTTCTATTGTTGAACATCGGTTACCAATCAAGCCTGGTTACAAGCCTCACAAACTACCACCCCGAAAAATCTACAAGAAAGAAGTATTGGCCGATGTGAAAAAAAGAGGTTGAAAGGTTATTAGAAGCAAATTTCATTCGGCCATACAAATATGCGGAATGGATCTCTAATATTGTCCCCGTTTATAAGAAAAATGGAAAAATGAGAGTTTGCATAGATTTCAGAGATCTAAACAGGGCTACACCTATGGACGGATATCCAGTGCCTGTTGCCGATTCATTGGTTGATGCTGCTGCTTGATATAAAGTGATTAGTTTCATGGATGGCAATGCAGGGCACAATCAGATTTTTATGGCATTGGAGGATATAGTGAAAACAGCTTTCAGATGTCCTGGACATATAGGGTTGTTTGAATGGATTGTCATGACATTTGGATTGAAAAATGCTGGTGCAACTTATCAAAGGGCTATGAATTATATTTTTCATGAGTTGATCGGCAAGATTGTGGAAATATATATTGATGATGTAGTGATAATTCTAAATGATTTTGCTGGGAATCCTTCAGACACCAAAGGCTGTGTTCATGTAGAACTGATGATTGGATCCAAAGTGCTGCTCACAACTTTCTTTGTCATTGAGGGCAAAGGGGCATATAGTTTGCTACTTGGAAGAGATTGGATCCATGCAAATTGCTGCATCCCATCAACCATGCATCAACAGCTCATTCAGTGGATAGATGAAGAGGTGGAGATTGTCCAAGCAGATGATTCAATAAGCGTGGCAAATATGGAACCAGCTTTTTGGGAGTATCAAGGCATAGATTGTTTCTCAGGCAAAGACTGGGGAGAAGGTCCTGTGGCACCAGCAAGCAGTGATCAACAGCCGATCGAAGCAGTCGGCTCTCATAGTAATTTTTAATGGAGAATCCAATTGATGGAACTGACGGGAAGTTAGGACGTGGATTTGTGTCGGCTGATAAATTGGAAGAAGTGGATATTGGAGATGGTGACAAGCCAAGGCCGACATTTATCAGTGCTAACTTGAGTTCCTGTCACAGAGATTAGCATTGATGAGCAATCAAGCATATGGCTTTAAGAAAGATGCTAGATTTGCTAAGCACAATGATATAGCCAGTATCTACAACCAGTTCCTCAAAAGGGTAGATCAAGAAGATGAATACGAAAATGATGAAGAAGTGGCTGCAGCAGAAATAGTGTGGAGTAAGGAACCAGTTACAATGACTCAAAGATGGATCAAACAGATGAAAGGAACATATGATTTTGATGTAACTAAGGCAGATAAATTGTTTGAGTTCCTGGTAAAAGAAGGCCGAATCAAATTGCCAGAAGGGCACTCCATGCTTCGGCCTGATGGAGTGAAAGACAAAAGGTATTGTGGGTTTCATGATAGAAATTCTCATTCCATTAATGAATGCAGAGTCTTTAGGATGAGGATTCAGAAAGCTATCCAGGAAGGACATCTGAAATTCGACAACAAGATGAAACTGGACAGTAACCCTTTCCCTCAGAATATGATCGGGTTCTCGGTTAACATGGTGAATGCTGTTCCATCTGGAGAAAAGGGAAGATTGAAAGTTTTAACCTCAAGGAAAGCGAGACAGGATGGCTCAGTTGATCCCACTCGGCAGATCACAATTGAACAGATTCGCCAGAAAGATCTTCGGTTCCCGAATAGCCGATTTGAAGTGGGAGAATCCTCTAAACCTAGGGTTACTACACGCATTCTCCTCAACAAGTGGCAGCGTCAGCAAGAAAAGGAGCATTTTCAAAGGCGTAAGTATGAGGAGGAGAAAAGAAGACATGAAGAAGAAAGACACAGGGAGGAACAAGAAGAGTATGCTCGAGAGCAGGAACGTGCGCATTGGGGGTGTGCATTCTTCAGACACTGTTGGAACGAAGGTTTAAAGCTGCCTACAAAGAATAACTGTCCTGAGTGCAATAATGGGTATGTCGAACATAGGCAAAATGTTGCCAATCGCCGATCTGTCCATGAAAGAATTGGCAGGATGCATCCTAGTGATGATCGGCGTTTTAATGATCAACCAAGAAAGAGGCATGCTGATTACAGGTGGGTTGATCATGAAGAAGAAGAAGATCATGCTTATGTTTGGCAAGAAGGACAATGGTGTCCACCTGGCTTGTGCTGAGTAGATTCAATCCAGAGATGTTGGGTATTTGGTGAATATGAGTGCAAGAATGATACCCTAAGGAATTATTATGAAGAGTGCAAGCAAATCTTGAAGGGTTTTCAGTCAGTAATTCTGCAGCATATTCCTAGAGGGGATAATGAAGAAGCAAACAGGTTGGCTCAAAGTGCATCGGGTTATAGGGAGAATCAAGACTTATTTGCCAGCAATGTGTATGCTTTCGAAAGTAATTTTGCAGAAGATGATTGGAGGAAAGAAATTGCTGATTATCTAGAAAATCCATCTCGAAAAGTTTCTAGAAAGCTCAGGTATAAAGCTATAAAATTTGTTCTTCTTGATAAAGATTTATATTATAAATCCTTGGATGGGGTATTATTACGTTGCTTGAATTAAGAAGAGGCAAAAATTTGGGATTCATGCTGAGTCATATTCGGTTTGACCAAGTAAAATTCGGCTATGCTATGCCCATTATAGCCAGCTTTGCCGAATGGATCATTGACAGTAAGACAAATACGAAAATAAAGAACAGATGGACAGGCAGAGGCTTCTAACAAAATTATGATTAAAATTATACAAAAGAAGATTGATCAGAAGCCAAGGAGATGGCATTCGGTACTCAATGAGGCTTTGTGGGCTTACCGAATGGCTCCTCATGGGTCTACAAAAACGTCTCCTTATGAATTGGTATATGGACATCATGCTGTTTTGCCATGGGAAGTGCAATCAGATTCAAGGAGGATAAAATTGCAGAAGGATTTGAGTCTTAAAGATTATAATGATGGACGAATTAGAGGATTTGCATATGATTCGTCTCAAAGCTTTGGAAAATATTGGAAAATATTGAGAAAGCTTTGCGTTCATGTTGCCACTCGAGGTTCGCAATCCCTGCTTGTTTGGAGATAACCTCCAGTTCGTGATGAGTCTCGTCACGCTCCCTGATGAACCGGCGGGCGTCGCTATCTGAATAGCGCAAATCCCAGCTGGACCTGGAGGACCGATTGGAGGAGCTCGAGGAATCGGCTGCCGCAGCAGGAGCCGCAGCGCAGCAGGAGCCGCAGCCGGAGCCGCAGCCAGAGCAGCAATGGGGTTCCACTGGATTAACCTAGAAAACAAAGGGAGTGGTTAGAAAAAAGGCGAAAATCTTGAGAAAAGAATAAAAGAGGTAGACGATCATCACCTGCGGCGAGCGCCGGCGCGGCTTCCCTCAGGTTCATCGGCAGCCGGTCGCCTTCCGTTGGCCATTGGGGTTTTCTTGAGTTTACTGTGCTTGGGGAGAAGAAGAGCTTGAACTGGCAGAGACTAGGAAGGCAAAACGCTTGGTGAAAGGCCAGCGGTGCTCGATATTTTTATTTATAGAACTGACGAAGAGATCGTGGCCAAAAGATCGTGGCACGTATCCACAAAATTCGGCTGGCAGAATACAAGGCCGAATGAAAGAATTGAAAATAGCTGCAGACTGGGCATCCACACATCCAGTGTCAAAGCTAAACTCACAAGGAAGGGTGAGGTTGTCATTATCAAAATAGGGAAACCAGAGGGGATCAATAAAGCCTTTGGAGAAGAGCTCAAAGAATTCACCAATGTTCTTATCCACAGGAACAGTAGAGGCAGCTTCTCCATAGGTTTGACAGCCTTTGGTGCTTTGAGGTTCCCCTTCCTTGTAGTTAATTGAGGGAAAGTGCCGACTGCATCAGGCGAGTGGTTTGATGGAGCATATGATAGACACTTCCCAGCAGGTACTTCCCAAGAGGGATGAGTGTACCAGCAGCCAAATCTTCAGCCATCACAATGTGATTCAGAGTTGGCTCATTGGCTTTGCCGCAAAAGATGAATCTGCACAGCCACATGTTTAGAAAGGCCCTGTATTCAACATCGGACAGAGGACCGTCAGACATATAATTCTGGATATATTTCTTATATCCAACTCCTTTCTTCACCCCTGTCTGCTTGGAGGAGCCTTTGTACTTGTATGGACGCACGGGCTCCGTAATGTTCAGGCCGGTCATCATGTAAACATCAGCCAAAGTAGGAGACATTGGTCCATGGCCAAAAAGAAAAGCATTTACGCCATTGGACCAGAAGTGACAGGCTGCAATCAAGAGGTTTTCATTCTTGGGTGTTTCAGCCAAGGACAATTCCAAGCAATGAGAAATGTGGAACTTTGAGATTACATTCTTGGCATTTAAAATCATATTACTGATATTCTCCAGTAATTGCTTGTCCATCCAGCGATTGGGGGCAAAGGCCAGTTCTTGAAGGCATCTTGCCATTCGTGAGGCTTTGTCAGAGAAGTTTTGAAAGGAATCCTATGGGATTCGGCAGCAATAAACTCAGAGGGGTCTGAATTCCCTACAGGCCCAAGGAAATAAGATGGTGCTTTTTCCTCAATGGGAATCAAGAGCTCGGCAGCTAGGGCCTACCAAGAACAGAAAGAGGCGAAAAGAGATTTAAACTGCGATTCAAAAAGGATGATGCCGAATGTGCTTGAAGAAGGTTAAAGAATTACCTGGAGAGCTTGATCTTGGTGTGCCGCCATTTGGGGATTGAAGCTTGCGGAGGTCGATGAACTAGGGTTTGGATCTGGGCGAAGCTTCGAAAAGTTAAGAGCGGAAAAAGCGAGGATTGAGCTAAGATGACCTAGAAACGCTGAGTATTTATGGTCAATTCCGAAACAAAAGATGACCTATGCATTCTTGTTTATTAGAGATTTACGATCATGCTTTTCACATGTATTGCTTTATGCCCTCTGTTAATCGGTTGTGATTTAAGTATTGTAGTGATTATTTAATTAAATACCGATCTTTCATCATGATGACGTCATGCGGTCGGCAGTGTACCTTCTTGCATGCTTTGCCGATTATGCTAATGAATGCCTGATTGCTGACAGATAGCTTGCTCGTAGCTATATGCCGATCAAGATTGGCTTGCTAAGCCGTAGAGATGGAACTGTCTGGTATCATCCGGCATGTTCCAGGTTTTATATCTAAACATTTTCTTCCTTTGTCAGTTTCAGGGAAAATTGACTAGCACGCTCTGGATTCAAACGCTCGAGCACGTGTGAAGCCAGCTGATTCGGCTTGCTGTGTGCTTGGCGTGAACTGCAGATTTTACGTCAACAGTATGGATTCCCCACTCACCTTACGCCAACACTCGGCTCCAAAGGGCGATTGTTTGGAGCCTCCATCTTCATCACATCCCATCCTCACACCCAGCTATGAGCTACGTCCCGGCTTCATAGCTATGCTTCGTGAGCAAATGTTCTCAGGAACGAATGCTGAGAGTCCATACGCGCATTTGCGCGAGTTTGAGCAACTCTGCTCATGCCTGACCATTGCGGGCATGACACAAGAGACACTCAAATGGAAGCTATTCCCGTTCTCATTGACGGAGGAGCGAAGAAATGGTACTCTCTAGTTATCGGCAAGATGGACGGGAGCTGGGAAGCTCTCAAGGAAAAATTCTGCCTAAATTTCTTCCCAGTCTCTAAGGTAGCCAGCCTCCGAATCGAAATTCTTACCTTTAAGCAATTAAAGGGAGAGTCGTTAGGAGTTGCGTGGGCTCGTTTCCAGCAAATCTTAGCCTCCGGACCAGACCTAGGCCTGTCGGAACCCATCATCCTCCAACATTTCAGCCTTGGCCTCTGTCCCGTAGCCGCTACTTTCCTGGACTCTGCTTCAGGAGGGTCGTTCCTTCATTTGGTCCCTCCAGTGCAGCAAGGATAGCCCTGGATCGTATCCTAGACAACACTCCCCACACTGGAATCTATGATGAACTCCCCGATGAAGAAGAGAAGCAGCCTGAACCTGAACCCGAAGAGCCAATACAAATTCAATCCAAATCCATTAGCTCTTCCATTCCGTCCATATCCGAAGCTCATCTCGAACCACCAACCAGATCCTAGCCCAGCCTATGATCCATTCTACACCACTCCCTATGACTTCGACGATGATCTCTTTGAGGACATCGGGAGTGCAGCGAGTTTCCCACGGGAACGTTGTGTAGAGGCCATAGACCAAGCCCCCGACAAAGAAGAATTAGAATACCAGAGAGAATACCTCGGACGTCTCTCTGCTATCATGAGTCGGGAATGGCTAGAAGAGGCCGAAGCCTCAGCCGAGGTAGTCATTATCAATTGTTAACACCAAAAATTGGCACCTGAAAGAGGCTGACGAGTGGGCCAAACTCGGTAGAAAGATTTCATTCGGCAGGAAGGCCTTCTTCGAAGCAATCGGCAAAGATGCTCTGCGGTCGGGAATCCGTCATCGTTCGGCAAAGGAATTATTCCATAGTTGGAAACGGAAGCATTCGGGAAAGGCGTGATGACGTGGATCGAATATAAGGAAGAAGCCGATTTGATGAAGAATATGAGATGAATACGGCACTTCGACGTATTTCTTTGGAAATAAACGTTTTGTAATCGTAGTCGACTAGGAATTGTGTCAAAACCAGGGTATAAATATAAACCCATGGTGATTGTAATAGGGATCGAACAATCATACAATAAACCGGCCTTGCGCCACCTTTTCGAGTTCTTTAGTCGTGTCGTCGAAATCTTCGAGAGGAACCATCGATCCGTCGACCTCCGTAAGTATCGACAACCTTGTATCATGCTTGGTTCAAGAAGGCTTTCTTGTTAGATCATGAGCCATGCGGTAGGCTAAGGTTTAGCTTGAAGCAAGTTATCGGCTCTATTAGATTTTGGCAAAGATCTAATAGATTCATTAAGTTACCTTGTGTTGTTTGGGTTTTATTTTTTTGTTTAATCATATAACACTCCGATCTGCTCGATCTATCTTTATTGGCTATGTTTTTTCCTTCTTCATGGAACCCGATTCGGCTGTATAGCCGTATTCGGCGGTCTTTTCACGAGTGAAACGTGCTCATGGTTTTGTTTTAAACAACGAGTGCTTCTAGCCTTCCATGTTTAGAGTATATCATGCGGTAGATTGATCTAATATTGGTTGGTGGTGTGATTTCAAACAAGTTGTATCATGCGGTGGATTAATTTGTTTGTTTTTATACTTGACGGGTTCGAAAGTATCTAGACATACGGTAGACTAGTGTTTTTATCCAATGCATTCTTGTTTACTAGAGATTTATGATCATGCTTTTCACATGTATTATGCCTCATTCTTGTTAATCGGTTGCGATTAAGTACTGCAGTGATTATTTAATTAAATACCGATCTTTCATCATGGTGACGTCATGCGGTCGGCAGTGTACCTCTTGCATGCTTTGCCGATTATGTAATGAGTGCCTCGATTGCTGACAGATAGCTTGTTCGTAGCTATATGTCGATCAAAAGTGGCTTTGAACAAGCCGTAGATATGGAACTGTCTGGTATCATCTGGCACGTTCTAGGTTTTTTTATCTAAACATTTTCTTCCTTTGTGAGTTTCAGGGAAAATTGACTGGCACGCTCTGGATTCAAACGTTCACGTGTGAAGCTAGCTGATTCGGCTTGCTGTGTGCTTGGCGTGAACTGCAGATTTTACGCCAACAACTATGATTTGTCAAAAATTCAGCCGAAATAACAAAAAAGGAAAAAAGACAAAACCGTCACTACTGTAGCAAACCGCCGTCCAAAACATCTTCAGGGGGTGATTTGTCCGGTTTAAAAAGTTGAGGTGGGTAAGAAAGCCAATTTTATAGATTGTGGGTGATGTGTTCCACCCTCCATAGGTGGGGGTGTTAAGTAGACTTTTTCCATAAAACAAATGGTAAATAAATAGAATAAAGATCAATAAAATATAGCCAGATAAGTTTTGAATCACAGTGTTTAGCTAAATTTTTGTTGATTTTAGATCGATTTCATATTTAGAATTGTGGGCTCTTTGTTAGTTAATCTATGGCGATGGTGTTATTGTTGTCTCGGTTAAGTCCGATCAAATAGAGGTAACGATAGTTTAATTCTTATTATTTTAATTAATTTATTCATGAAAGTCTTTAGATGGAATCGGTTCATGATAACCGATGATATCATAATTACATATCTTCGCAATTCGGAATCACGCCGATGGTAAAATCTATGCCAGGACATTTAAGAAATCCAGCTGATGCAATCCTACTAATGTCAGTCTTTAGTACCGGTCAGTGTTATTGACCGGTACTAAGTGGTCGTGGCATTTTAATTAGTATCGGACCAAGACATCGATCGGTACTAAAATGTGACTTTTCATATCGGTGGTGTTTTGTGCCTGTACAAAATAGCTCCAGGGGCTTTCAAATTTAGACCCATTGCTAAAATGGCCCAATGCTACTTGCGACCTTTAGTACCCGGTTTTAATAGTCCGGTACTAATCTAGGCAAACGAATGTGAATTTTCTACTAGAGGACCTAGCGACATATAAAGGCCAACAATGCTTTGATGGCTGGTTAAATTAATCTCCACCTTAGATATAATCACATTCTTTTGTTTAGATAATCAGTACGAAGCTACATGTGCAGTCAGTCCCAAAGGTTATATTAATTACATGGCATAAATAAATAGTACGATTGCAAAGCACTAATAATTAATCAGTACACTGAGATTGGCTTCAAACTGACTAATGATAGGTGGAACAACAGGACAATAAACGAATATCTCCAAGAACGAAGGTTCACAAGACTCGACTTTGCTTAAGACTTCGGAACATAAACTAATGGCGGCCACATCATTCACTCGTGTTCTGATTATGCTCAGATTTGCATTACTTAATTGCGTGCGACTTTCTTGGCTCTGATGGGCGTGCCTTAATGAATTAAGCATCTGCGCGCATATGGGAGTGCTAGCCCGGGACTTCTATATAAGTCGGTCTCGTGAAGGTCTGGACCACTGCATCAGAAACTAGTTTGTAGAGAAATAGACAGAAGCTCAAAGGTTTTTGTAAGCTGGCAATACACTGACCGAGGGCATGGCTGTCGAAGAGTACGCGGATTGGAGAGGCAATGCAATGGATGGGAAGAAGCATGGAGGTGTCCGGGCAACACTTTTTCTCTACGGTAAGCGTGCAAGTTCTAATATGTGTGAGTGTAAAGGGTAACTCAAACAGTAATAAAGCTTTTTGTAAAGAATATATAAGATCGTATGCTGGTTCATGTTATGCAGTATTCAAGTTCATCTCATCCAAAAAAAAGATTGTTCCATACTCTGTAGTATTCTTGTATTATAACCATGCATGTTAATTAACATTGCCTCTATATAATTATACCTCATTAGGAAAGTCTGCATGTCTTACATATTTAAAGCTTTAATTTATATATCAATGCACTGTAATACAAAACTGATTAATCATGTGTGTCGTGTTTTGAGCTAAAACGATCAGAAACTATTCAACCGTACAGTATTAGGTAATTAAATAACTTTATTTGATTGTGTCATATCAATAATTATAGATCAAAAAATGGATAAACATCAATAACATAGGGGTATTTTTGGAAGTTTGGACCTAGACGACACAATTTATCAAGTTCAGGGACTCAAATATGCATTTTGAGAGTTCGGGGACCTAGATGACACCTCGGGACAAGTTCGAGGACCGCTGGTGTATTTTACTCTAGCTAAAACGATCAGACATCTGTGGTCGCTTGTTCATATTTGCCGGTCTGACATGTGAGCCAACAGTGCATATGTCTGCTAATTTTGTGCCCATCTACACGCTGCACCTGACAAGGGTTTTACATTTCAGTTTATTATCTCAATTCCTTCGATAATTAGATTGTAGTCAGCTAGTGAAAATTATCAGTGGCATTTTCCGTTTGAAAAGTACACGTAAGTCATGGTTGCCCTGACACTAACCTAAAACAACTCAACCAACACTGAACCGATTGGATCGAACGACCACACTTCTCGGTCCTAGTTGCTAATTATACGTGTACCAATTGCTAGTCACACACGTCCTTGTGAATACGAGCCTGTACACCCTGTATCTACGAGCACTACACGCTCGAGAAACTGATTCATGATGGTCACACCGTCTACCAAAGAATTGCACAATCAATTTCCATGCATATCTAGAAAATATGAGCCACAACATATGTTCTGCATTTCTGTGATTCAGGTTATTCGCAGCAGAGTCACCATGTATGTTGTGTGCAGTCCTTTAATGATAGAACTGAAGATTCTGTGATATCCACCGTTCCTCAGACTTGGGCAGCCAGCATTGACTTTTTAACACTACACAACATAAACAATAAGAAGGGTCCTAATGAATCTAATCCCATGATGCGTTTTCAAAACAAAGAAATCCCTTGATGCCCTACTTGCTTTATTTTTCATTAACTTCAAATTATATAGCTAATCCATGGACCTTGGAAGAGGGTGGCGCGACATCATGCAACTAATGGACAAGCCAGTTAGCTGGTTCGCAACTTGCAGCAGGGTACCATCTGGACAGTGACAACAGAAAGAAACTCCCTCTCGTGGCCAATTTCAATATAGCCTAAAATGGTTATTTATAGTTGTAAGGTTCTGCAGCCACAATGCCTAAACATCGTATGTTTAAGAATATTACATTATATGTTTAAGAATGGGAGTAGCAGTTCAACAGGAGATTTTCTATGCAGCACGTAGTATGTTCATATGATTTTAGAACATAAGCCTATTAATAATATATATACTATATTATCTTAAACGCCATATATTCAAGAACTGATGGAGTATATCAACCTTTTCGATGGAACCAATAGAAAAGCCTACCAATTGTACGTGTGCTACTTGCAAGCTGTTAACAGCACCTATATATGCCGGGTATTGTCAGGTGTGGACAACAGGAAAAAAAAAACCTTCGTGCCCCGCCTCAACCAAAACAAAATTTGATTTCTCCCTTCCTACCTATAATAAGTTCTGGTTCTTGAACTTTGAACAATTGCATGAACGTGATTTTTCATATTAGATTCTTTTCTAGCTTATTGATTGCTCTGCAAAGGCAACGTGCATGAGCAATAAACAACTTACTGTTTTACAAATGACTGCAGTTTTGGCTCTGCTGAGAAGCTGCCCAAGCAGTGCCAACTTCAGTTTGGTGGCTTATTTGCACGGTACACTGCATCTAGGAATTGTGAGCTCATCAACTGTGATCACCTTCTTGGTGGGAGCTGTATCAATCGCCACTGCCCTGATGAACTTCATCTCTGATGAGTACATTAAGCGATCCACTGCAATCTTTGTGTTCGGACCCTTTGCCTTCCTTGTAAGTTGACTCATCAGTCCCTCCCTTCAAAGTGTAAGGGTGCTTGTACTTATAGTCAGTTGGTATTTTATAGCTTGATTAGCTGTACTCAGTTGCAAGCAGGCCGAACAATAACAGTTCTAACTTCTCTCCGGGTTGTGATATGCTTATACTGACTATCATTTACGGCAACTTTGTGATGCTTAGATTGAACTAGATCTATTGGGTTTATTACAAATTTTATTATATCAAAGTCGTCTTTACATTAGAAACTTTTGTCCCTTGAGTTGAGCAGTATTTTTATTTTTCTACGGCAAGAAATATTTTTTGTCCCCTTGCTTGTAAGTTTAGATTATAGAATCAAGAATAAATAGTGGCTGCATTAGGATCCAACTTGCATAGATAGGTTATTTAAATGTATTTATTTTAAAGTCACCATGGTACTAGACCGATCCAGTATAGTTTGCTTCTGAGACTGAGAAATAAGATGCCAAGCATATACTTTTTTTTTGAACGAACAACACTCGACGAGTGCGTTTCTATTGATATAGCAGAAAAAATACAAGACTACGACCCTGGGAGGCCATAGGCAGGAAACAGAAAAGAAAACAAAAACAACAAAGCTCGTCCAGTTGGATTGGGACATCAACACGGGCACCCGCAGCTCTCACCTACAGCTGCACATCTGTGGGTAAAGAAACCTCTGAAGCGATCCAACGCCGATAAAGGAGCCGGAGGGGCAGACACCACCACACCAAGAGGGCCACCGCCATGCAGGACCCGCCGCCGCCGTGCTGCTGCACCCAAGCCTACTGCCCGACAGCATGAAAACACCGAGTCCGAAGCAACTCAACGCGCGGGGGCTTCGCCACATCCGCCGTCTCTCGCGTGCGCGGGGACCAACCCGCCACTCAGCACGCCTCCCTCTCGTGTGCGGGGGCCTCCAACCCCGCCACACGGCTCCACGGTCTGGACTCGTTTCAAGAATTGCCGTCGAGGTAGCAAGAAGGAATGCTCCACCCCGATTTGCGGCAGATTGCATTGGTGAGACTTATCAACATATTAGATTCTGATTCAATGGAATAGAGTTTGTTCTGAAAGATTAGGCCTATGTAGGCAAGCATATTTTTTGCTGGACTCTTTGTAATAAAAAAACACAAAGACCATAATAAGTTCTAAACAAACATTTTTCTAAAACAATCATGTGAAGAAATTATATGGTCACCACTTGCGCCATCTTGTTGACGTTGTTCCGTACCGAGCCAACCACTGCCGTGCAGGATTGGCCGCCACGAACCGCTGCAAGTCGTGTAGCCACCGCTCCATCGTAGCTGCTTGCGCCGTCATACGACGCTGTTCTGCACCGCGTTAGCCTTGCCAAGCAAGACTAACCGCCACAGCCCGCTGCAAGCTGCGAAGCCGAGTCGCGAACAGCCACCAGTGACCGTCGTCAAGTAGCCCTCACCACCGCCGGCCATTCCAGAAAGCAAAACATCAGACATCACTGTCGGAGGTCCTATGAAGCAATGCCTCCAACGAGGTGAATGGCGTCCAGAGACGTCATCATTGCCGCTCCGATCGGAGCACGGTTTTCACCATGAGGACCTCCTACCAGGGAAGGCAGGGACCATATCGACGCCTCCAAGGAGGATCGTGGCGCCCAAAGGCGTCACCGTCGCAAGCTTTCGCCCGGTCCCAAACCAACCCGGCAATGCAGCAGCACCAAGAAGAAAGGGGCTCAAGCGCCGCGAGCCACGCCCCCACGGCGCCACTGCCTCGCGCCCCAGTCGGCTTACCGAATGAAATGGGT
>OAMR01000160.1:1845873-1874161 GCA_900205405.1 Echinochloa crus-galli | reverse complement strand
GCCAGCCGCCCCAGAAGCGCCGGCCGACCTCCCGCAGCGCGCCGCCGACCTGCCGTCGTCGACCGCCGCCAGCATCCTCTGCCATGTCGCCGTTGTCCGGCGCCGCCCCAGCCACCGATGCTCCGGCTCGTCGCAGATCCGGCCAAGGGACGGCCAGATCCAGCCACGGGGGCATCGGATCCGCGGCCCCGCGCCGCCGCCGTCGCCATGGCCGGCGGGGCCGTAGCGCGCCGCTCCGCCGCCCCGGAGATGGCGCCGCAAGCCGGAGAGGCCCTGCCGCCGCCGTCCTGGAGGTCCGCACGGGCTTCCGGCAGGCCTCTCCGGCGGCAGCAGGGGAGGGGAGGGGAGGGAGAGGGGTTGCTCGGCGGCGGCGGGTGTCGCCGCTCGCTCGCCCGAGCGGGAGGGGGGGGGGATAATGCCAGGATATACTGAATTCCAAAAACAATTCCTTCAACATTGCAGGGGTATATGCTTCTAGCGTTACAAGCGCACCTGCCATCACTTCATCCTCCATCTTGCTACATAAACAAAGACCTAAACAGCTGCCAACCTGCTCATGGCTGGAGCCTAGCAATGCTGTACTTGAGCCTATTGCTCTTTGCTGTTGGCGAGGGCTGCATGCGAGCGTGCATACCATCCGTTTGTGCAGAGCAGTTCAACAACAATGATCCAAATGGATTAATGTTCAAGAAAAGATCCCTGACTTTGCACAAGCTTGTGAATTCTCTTGGCGCAGTGTTTGGACTGTCGTTCTTAGTTTGGGTGCAGAATAACCTGGGTTGGAACATTGGCTTTCTTGCTTCTGCCCTGGTTGTTCTTGTAGGTCTGCTCGTGACAGCCTGTGGACTTTCCTTCTATCAGACCAAAAACCCTGCTGGTAGTTCTCTGACTAGAATACTACAGGTACGGTAGCACATGTCATTTGGTGCTAAAATCGGGCCTTGTTTAGGCCATGTTTACATGCAAAATAGGGGGTGGGGATTTGGGGGTTTGGGGTCACTTCGTAATCATCGCAACACTGTATCATTTCGTTTATATTTGTGAAACTTTGTCCAAAAAAGATTAATTAGGCTCAAAATGTTTGTCTCACAGAGTACAACAAAACCATGCAATTAGTTTTTGATTTTTTTATCAACATTTAGTACTTCATGCATGTGCCGACATTTTAATATGATGGGAATCTTCTTTTTGCATAGTGAACTTTGGGGGTGAAATTTGGGAACTAAACAAGGGCTTACATGCAAAATACAGGGCTGGGGATTTGGGGGTTTGAGGTCACTTCGTAATCATTGCGACACTGTAGCATTTCGTTTGTATTTATGAAAAATTATCCAAAGATTGATTAATTAGGCTCAAAATGTTCATCTCGCAGAGTACAACAAAACTGTGCAATTAGTTTTTTATTTTGATTTCATCAATATTTTGTACTCCATGCATGTGCTGATATTTTGATGTGATGGAAATCTTCTTTTTGCATTGTGAACATTGGAGGTGAAATTTGGCAACTAAACAAGGGTTATCTATTTGATTTGCACAGAAAGTGCATGCTTTTCTACATTCCATCTGTTTAATTTCTGGGATCACCTGAACACCATGTTAGTCAGAGCTCTACTACCTGTGCTTAGCTTCAACATGATTCATAGATCCTTAGTTCCTTACATAAAACAACATGTCAATAATTTAAAGTTACTTTGTTGTTGTATCTCAGGTGATTGTTGCTGCATTTAGGAAGCGGCATTCTGTTATCCATGACGGAGTGGCCCTGCAGGAGATTGGTGAAGCAGATTGCGTTGATGGAGAAGGGAACTTACACACCGAGAGAAAAGAGTAAGTTTCATGGCAGTTAATGAGATTCAGGACAAGGTTAAACAATATCTTTCATGAGAGTCAAAATGCTAGCGGGACAAAAACACTTAGGTAGTAAGACTTCTTGTCCCGTGATAGCAGATATTCATGTTTAGTTTCTGATGTGAAAAAAAGTCTCTTAACAGGTTCTTAGACAAAGCTTGCGTATATGCTGGAGATACAAGCCCATGGTTATTCTGCACTACCACTCAAGTGGACGAAACAAAAGCTGTCCTCCAAATGCTCCCAATCTTCCTTAGCAGTTTGCTAGTCTTCCTGCCTTTCACTCTGTTAATGACTTTGACCATACAAGTTGGAAGAACAATGGACAGAAGGATCGGCGGGTTGGAGATATCCTCTGCCTCACTCATTGCAATACCTACAGCATTTCACATGTTGCTGCAGCCAGTTTCAAATCGATTCGCCACACCAATTCTGAGAAGCATGACAGGTGACAAGCATGGCGTCAGTCCCCTGCAACGGATTGGTGCTGGCTACATGTGTGGAGTGGTGGCAGCATGTGTGGCAGCACTGGTGGAATCAAAGAGAATGGGAATCGCTGAATGGCACTATTTGATAAAAACAGAATCAGAAACAAATGTCCCCATGTCTGTGTTCTGGCTTCTGATACAATTCTTTCTGCTAAGTGTCATGGAACTAGCGTCCTTCAACGGCCTAGTAGAGTTCATAAAGCGAGAGTCACCTTCTGGGATGAAACCCATCGCACCAGCAGTCCAATCTATCATGGTTGGATTGGCAACTTGGTTGGCATGCATCTTCATTCGGATCATCAACAGACAGACAAGATACTACAAAGGTAGAAGAGGGTGGTTGGATGGATCGAATTTTAACAGGACTAATCTTGATCACTTCTTCTTGCTTCTTGCCGCCTTTGATTTCATTGCGTTGATCAACTTCTGTTTCTGGGCAAGGAAGTATGCTAAAGAGAATAGAAAATTTGTTGTAAGATTAGAAGATGGAGGCCATAACTAGTGGGAACAGTTAGCACTGTAGAAACCAACATTACTCCCAGCCTTGTACTATTGAAGTGGTTATGGCAACTCTGTAGGTGGTGTACATTGAAGATGCAGGTAAAAGCCGCAACAGCATAAATGTATCAAGGACACGGACCTTGAGGGTGAATTAGGACAGCTTCAACTTTAATCACTGTTCGCCTAAACGGCTATTTCAAATGACATTTAAATGCTACACACTAGCTAATTGTTTACATTCAATCGTCTGTTTAGCATTTAATTGGCTGTTTAGTTAGTCCAATTATTGGCTAAACGATAGGTGACCGACAGTCGGCAATTTAGCATTTAGAATAATATTGACTTACAGATGTGTGTTTAGTATTCAGAAATTAACAGATGCACCACATCTGTGTGAATTTTATGCAATTATTTTAAGTTAGAGAGTGTTTTTTAAGTATTTAGTTAACTAAATAAAATAAATACATTCGTTTGGTTAAAAAAATAAAAGGGCTTGAATTTTTAGAGAATGTAAAATGTTTCTCAAAACCGGGTTGTTACAGTTCTCACTGGCCACATGTTTGTACTTCCTGGAGGGTACCTGCATCTAGTGAGGAGAGAGGAACCGGCGGCGGCGGCGGCGGCGCACAGGACGCGGCGGCGGTTTCAGCTTCCTTGGCCGCGGGGTGAGCTGGCCTGGATGGGGTGGGATGGGCATAGATGGGCCGGTACCGGGCCTCGCAGGCTCGGCCCGACAGCATTAGGGTGTTCTCTTTTTCGGAATAACATTTTCTCGTGCAAGATAATGCAGAAATACATCTAGATAAATTATTTAAGCCACGAAAAATATTCCAAAAAAATAAAAATTCTCGAGAAAAATCTCAGAGATAGAGTTGGACATGAAATACCCTAATAAAAAATCTGGCTCATGTAAAGATTTCTAGCACCTTCCAAAAATTGAAAAAACTCAAGAAAAATAGAAATAAATTCTAGAAAAAACTGAAAGCAATTTCTATTGGGTTTCTAAACGCGTTACAAAACTTTGCACATATAAATCCATTAAATGCAACCGTCATGAATACAAGGCAAAGAACATTATAACCTACATTGTTTTAATTTACTCTAGAAAACAATTATTTTCATGTACTACTTGAAAAATTTACAAAATTGAGAAAATCATTATATGAATTAAGGGTTATATTGACATCCTAAAATTCAGAAATTTTAGGGCGTCATAAAAATAATTACTAAATTATCCTTAATAATGGTCCGTTAGTTCTTCTCTATACTAGTATAGTAGTATGGAGGACCCTAAAAAAGGTCTAAAATAATTACTGCAACTTCAAAATCACCAAAACACAACACTTCTTCATGACCATATACGTGTATAACACAGATTGTTGCTCAAACTAGAAAGCTCTAAAACCAATCGAAAGTAAGCAACTCACCAGAACGATTGACCTGGAGAAGAAGGGAACATTTCTGGGATCCAAGCTGGGGATAGATCGAAGAAACCAGAAGTACAGGCTGAGGTTGCTGGCTGGATGATGGTTGAGCTGCTGTGCTTGAAGATCAATTATATACCTTAGTTTGGCTATTTACAACGCATGAGTTTCACAGGACTTATAAAATCTTAGTTTCGGATTTATAAATCTTAGTTTCTGCAATTTGAGTGATTGGCCTAGCATGGAAGTCTTGGGTGAGTATTGATTTCCTGTTCTTTAACCTTTACGGTTACTAGTATGGAGCACTGTAAAAGAGCTTCCGTGTTATTAGTCGTCGACGTATCCATGTCCTCTAGGAGAGAAAATGATTTGCAGTGAAAAATGTTTCATTTGGCCTCGAGTCCTAGCTGCAATTCGTCTTTGGAGTCCTGAAAGCTACCATTTTACCCACACAGGTACATCAGTCATCCTTGATTTACTACACATTTTGGAAAACATGACATACTTGCATTTAAGTATCTGTTATTATACCTTTTGAGATTAACTGATGGCATATAGAGTTTAAACACCCAGAGCAGCATGTCAAACATGGTTAATCTGACATGTTCATTAAGATGATTCCACATTATTCATTTGATATCTCATATCTATGAATATAATTCTTGGACAGAATAAGTCACGTAGTGACATGCAAAAAAGGAGGATTTTACAGTAAACCGAACCAATACGGAGCTCCCAAAAACTGGCACTTATTCAAGAAATATATTATTCTAAAGTACATAAATTTGCAACTGATACAATCTTCGTGACCATGATGGAGTCGACGGCATATCACTATGGGTGGATCAACTCGGCACCACAGTATTCACTTCAGTAGTACAAGTTAACCACTCAGTGAGGATGCCTTCCATCGAGCTTGGCAACAATTTCATCTATAGGAGGTCTCTTCTTCTGATCAATATCCACACACTGAAGCCCAATTCCAATGCATGTTTTTACTTCCTGGAGGCTACCTGCATCTAGTGATGAGTACTTGGATGCAATGTGCTCGTCTGTCCACGTTTGGCGCACCTACAGAATTAAAGGTGCGGGTCTAAGTAAATATATACAAACTAACATATATGGAATTGACATCTAAAAGTATTTTCAGCCTTGAAATACGCTAGTCAATATATAGTCTTGCCTTATCTATGAAGTCCCTTGCAGACATGTCCTTGTCGCTCGAAAAATTCTTCTCTCTTATTGTGATCTCGATGATTAGTACGCCTAAGCTATATATATCAGACCGGGTTGAGATTTCACCTCTGTATAGATATTCTGGAGCCATATACCCTCTGGAAAGCAAGAGCGACAATGGTGTAATAAGAATCATGGGAGACACAAATACAATATGACTGATAACTATGAAACACTATAATGGTATGCCAGAATCATTTGTTGTGCTTACTTTGCCCCCACAACGTTTATTGTGTTTATTCGAGTTTGCTCTTCACCAAAGAGCCTTGAAAGGCCAAAATCTGCAATTTTCGGCACCATGTTTTCTGCCAACAATATGTTAGCAGGCTGAAGATCCAAATGAACAATAGGCCTATCCGTTCCCTTATGTAGGAATTGCAAACCCTGGCAGATGCCTTTAATTATTTTGAAGCATGTTGCCCAATTAGGCCTAGAAGGTTCATCTGAAGAACATAGTGTGAAAGCATTGATCAGGAAACAGACAAAAGAATGCATTTGACAGAACAAATATATGTAAGGTAACAGCCTCGTACCAAATAAATACTTGTCAAGGTTTCCGTTAGGAGCATATTCGTAGCAGAGCAAGCTCTCAACGACGTCTACAAGAATATATCTCCCATTGTGCTCAATCACTTTCTTTTGCATCTCATGGCAATAACCAACCAACCTCACTATATTCTCATGTCGGATGGCCATAAGATTGCCAACCTCATTCTGAAACTGTTTCTCTGGTGCCACTGGTGAGTTCTCTGCAAGCTTCTTTACAGCAATCGGTTGCCCGTCTTGCAGATACCCCTGTTACATTAACCTCTCAGATACTGACATAATGTCGGCGTGCTTTCATCGAATTTTTGCAAAGGAGGTGGATGGATGTGTGAGCATAACCATACCTTATAAACCGTTCCAAATGCGCCGTGACCAAGTTTCCGATCAGCAGAAAACCCATCTGTAATCTCCTTCAGAAACTCTGCTGGTAGTTTGTTGGGTAAAGTACTGAGAAGAAGACTGGGCTTGCTACCTCTGCTGTCGTCCGTGGCCATTCCTGACCTGAGGATACGAAGTAGCTGCGCATGAGAGCTAATTCAACAGCAATTATTGCAATTTGCACCTTCTACTTCACCAAAATACCACAGTAGTTCAAGAACATATAGGGGTGTAGCAGATTTTGCGCAAACAGGAAAGTTCTGAAACCAATCGAAAGTAATTAAGCAGGTTGCTAGAAGCACTGACCTGGAGAAGAACCGAACACTTCTGGGATCCAAGCTTTGGAGACAACGAAGAACAAGAAGTACGGGCTGCGACTGCTGGCGGGATGAAGGCTGAGCTTCTGCGCTTGAAGAATTTTTATAAAGCAACCCGATGGGATCTGGGGATTGGAACAAGGAAAGCGAGTTGACTTGACTCCAAGCCTCCAAGGCCAGGAGGACGCCCAACGGAACTCTCGGTCCCTTTTCAGCGTAGGTGAGCACGGGGTTGCTATGGCGCTACGAGAGGGAGAAGACAGGATTTTCGAGGTGATGTCCGAGCAGCGGCGAGGAATTCGGTCAACGAGTGAGGGGTGCCTGTGTTTGTCCGTGTCTGCACCGCGTTCCAGGAGCGGAGAAGTTGCTGATGGAGTGCTCTGTAGTAGTCTGTACGCGTTGGCTGTTCTACACATCGAGCGCCGTGTTGGTTCGGCTTATCAGCTACCAGGGGCAGCAGTGTTTTTCTCTAAAAAAAACTAACACTAGCCATCACCCGCCAACCAACCAGCAATATTTTTCTTTCAGCAAAATCAGCACCAGCGAACTAAACGTGTCGTGTTCTTTTAGATTATCAGACGCCAGCTAACAGTATTTTTCTCTCAATAAAAATCAGCACTAGCCACCGGCCACCAACCAGCCAGCAATGTTTTTCTCTAAATAAAAACCAGCATCAGTCCACCAGCGACCAGTATTTTTCTCTATAAAAGTTATGTAGAGTGGGATTGTGTCAGCGGTGATTCGTTCGTTGCATCTTTTGATCTCTCCCTAGTATATGTTAATATATCCACCCATTATCACACTTTGATTTAGAACTTATTGGCTTGAAGTATTCATTGTAAAAAATACATACCAATTATCCAAACCAAGGGTAAATAAATAGAATAAAGATCAATAAACATTAATATAGCCAGTTACTTTTGAATCATAGTGTTTATCTAGAATTTTTGTTGATTTTAGATTGATTTCGTATTTAGATTTATAGACTGTGTTAGTTAATCTATCGCTCTGGTGTTATTGTTGTCTCTATTTAAGTCCGATCAAATAGATGTAACAGTAGTTTGTTGCTCATTGTTTCAATAAATCTATTCATGAAAGGTGTTAAAAAATTATCAAAAGTCTCTAGATGGAATCGGTTCATGGTAACCGATGATATCACGTTAGCACTTTAAATTACATATCTTCGCAATTTAGGATCATAGCCGATGGTAAAATCCATACCAGGACATTTCAGAAATCTAGCTGATGTTATCCTATTAAATGTCACTCTTTAGCACCGTCTTGTCTTATTGACCGGTACTAAATGGTCATGCTATTTTAGTACCGGATCAAGACACCGATCAGTACTAAGATATGATTTTTAGTAGGGTTAATTGGATCCTTGCCATTACAATTTTGCAAGTTCACAGTTCTGCCATTACAATTCATCTATTCGTAACGGTGACATTACAATTCGCGCTTCGTCTGGCTCGTGCCATTTTGTATGTCCGTGAGTACTTTGGGCCCACTTGCAGACCGGTACGCATACGACTTACGGTATGGGCAATTTTGCCCTCGCCCACTGGATAAGGCCGGGGTTGGGCACCATTCCAATTAATGTATTTGTTTTCAACAATTTTAACCTTAGTTGAGTTTGTTTTTGTTATATGCAATGGAATGGGGTAAATCAATTCAAAAAACTATGAAAAGCTATAACTTTCGTTTTTATTGTTTCATGTTGCTTCTTCCTATATGTTCTATATTTATGTGGTATTTGAAAACTTGGTTAGCAGCTTATCCCTAACTTTGTCTGATGTTCTTTAGCTCCTAAATTTTGCCCATCCTGACAATAATTAGATGCAATGTTATTTAGTATTCACAATTGAAATAAATTATGTTTTGTGAGTAAAGGAGTATTAGAAGTACAATATATCATTCTATGGCTAGCCCGTGCGATGCACGGGTTGATGGCTAGTATAATATAAATAGCATATATAATTTCAGCCTGCAGGCTGGCAAACTGCTTGTAGTTGTACCCTACACAAATACTAACGGGTGCAGGATATCCACCAGATCTCTTCCACATGGCCACAGGGGTGGGAAGAGAACTAGGCAAATTAATCCAATCAAGTATGCAACGAAATGGCCTATATATAAATACGGGGAGGGGCACCATACACAGATATCGGAGCTCGTGCCAGCCACAACGAAGAGGCCGTAGTTGCCTACTTACCTAGCTAACAAACTTTGCCTGACTCCGTGCGAGAGCTAGCACCATGGCTTCCTCTACCTCCGGCGCCGGCGGCCATTATTTCTTCCTTGTTGCGATTTTCCTTCTCTGCTCTGCAGCCTACGGCCAGCTCTCGACGTCGTTCTATGGCACAAGCTGCCCGGCACTTGAGTCCACCGTGCGCTCCAATGTGTCTAGTGCCGTCGCCAAGGAACGCCGTATGGGTGCCTCCCTTGTCCGTCTCTTCTTCCACGACTGCTTCGTTCAGGTAACCCGGCCGTTTTTCTTCCCTGTTACTCTCTCAAGAGATTACTCTCACTACTCTATCGATCCAAGGTATCATATATGTATGTAAAATGTCATTTATTTCGATATATATAATGTGCAGGGCTGCGACGCCTCGGTTCTCCTGGACAACAACGTGACAAAGGGAATCGTCAGCGAGAAGGACGCCGGCCCCAACATGAACTCCCTACGCGGTTTCGAGGTCATCGACCAGATCAAGGCCAGTGTCGAGAAGGCGTGCCCCGGCGTCGTCTCGTGCGCCGACATCGTCGCCCTCGCCGCCCGGGAAGCCGTCGTTGCCGTAAGAGCTTGAGAGGGCGATTCATTCATATATTACTTGATATATATGCAAGATGCTGAATGTGCTGCGCCTGTTTGTATTGACGAACCATATGCATCTCGATCGATCGTCGTTGCAGCTCAATGGGCAAACCTGGCCGCTGTTGCTCGGCCGTCGCGACTCCAAGACGGCGAACCAGAGCCAAGCGAACAGCGACCTCCCGTCGCCCAACTCCGACCTCGCCACGCTCATCGACGCGTTCAAGAACAAGAATTTCAGCCCTAGCGAGCTGGTAGCGCTCTCCGGCGCGCACACCATCGGCTTGGCGCACTGCACGAACGTCGACCAAAGCCAGGTTGCAAGATGCACTGTGGTCACCGCGGACGGCAGCGTCATGGCGTCGCTGGACGAGAAGACGCCGGAGAAGTTCGACAGCAACTACTACAAGGACCTGCGGGCCAACCGCGGCCTGCTGACCTCCGACAGGGCGCTCAGGAGCAGCACCGATCTGGACGCGCTCGTGGGGCAGTACAGCTCCAACCAGACCTTCTTCTTCACCGAGTTCGGAAATGCGATGAGGAAGATGTCGGAGATGAGCCCCCTCACCGGAGCTAATAATGGCGAGGTCAGGGCCAACTGCAGGAGGGTCAACTAACGTATTGTTGCCGTGGACAGGTGCTGCGATATGATAGAGTACGATGATCTATCTGGTGTACGTGTTCGGCTTTAATTTGTTGCGTCGGTGAATTGGTGTTTGCGTTGAGTCGTGGTGTTTGCAAGGGGACTGTTCCGGTCCACGTCAGGACGAGGCTGTCTGGATGCATGTATCCTTGCATATGAGATGTCTTTTTTGCGACAGTGGTCGTGCCTATAGCTCCAAGATTTTTAAGTGATTCCGGTCAATGTGTGGGCGCTGTCACTGCAGTATTACAAGTTTACAACATTCCTCTGTCTTTGATTTGATGAGTAAAGTAGTAACTGAAAACGGTGTTTGTTGGCCATCGAGGAGAGCAGGGTGCTCCTTGTGTGCCTCTGCTCGGCATTTCGCGCTCCTTGTCGTCGCACAACCTTCCATGAGCTGCTAAAAAAGGGCGCACCTTTTTGCATGTCCCTAAGCGCAAATGTTAATTCTACCATCGACCGGTGGTTTTCCTGAACCGGCCTGTGGGGATAATTGGTTCCGTGTCTACACGAACATAATTGCTTGCATGTGATTGCTGATATATCATCCATGTGCAAATGAAGTTTCTAACTAAAAAATCTATAAATGTTAAACTGAACAACCAAGGTAAATTTTAATTTCACTATAATATTTGTATGATAACAAGATTGTAAAAACACGATAAAAACTGACCATGTTTGGATAATATTTTTCATAAATATTTTCTAATGAAGCTATATCATTTTTATTATTAATTGAACCGCATGAACATATGATCTTAGCTAGTGAGGAACAAATGATCCTTCTATCACCTTTTTTTTTTTACCAGGGGCAGCAGTGTTTTTCTCTAAAAAAAACTAACACTAGCCATCACCCGCCAACCAACCAGCAATATTTTTCTTTCAGCAAAATCAGCACCAGCGAACTAAACGTGTCGTGTTCTTTTAGATTATCAGACGCCAGCTAACAGTATTTTTCTCTCAATAAAAATCAGCACTAGCCACCGGCCACCAACCAGCCAGCAATGTTTTTCTCTAAATAAAAACCAGCATCAGTCCACCAGCGACCAGTATTTTTCTCTATAAAAGTTATGTAGAGTGGGATTGTGTCAGCGGTGATTCGTTCGTTGCATCTTTTGATCTCTCCCTAGTATATGTTAATATATCCACCCATTATCACACTTTGATTTAGAACTTATTGGCTTGAAGTATTCATTGTAAAAAATACATACCAATTATCCAAACCAAGGGTAAATAAATAGAATAAAGATCAATAAACATTAATATAGCCAGTTACTTTTGAATCATAGTGTTTATCTAGAATTTTTGTTGATTTTAGATTGATTTCGTATTTAGATTTATAGACTGTGTTAGTTAATCTATCGCTCTGGTGTTAATTGTTGTCTCTATTTAAGTCCGTCAAATAGATGTAACAGTAGTTTGTTGCTCATTGTTTCAATAAATCTATTCATGAAAGGTGTTAAAAAATTATCAAAAGTCTCTAGATGGAATCGGTTCATGGTAACCGATGATATCACGTTAGCACTTTAAATTACATATCTTCGCAATTTAGGATCATAGCCGATGGTAAAATCCATACCAGGACATTTCAGAAATCTAGCTGATGTTATCCTATTAAATGTCACTCTTTAGCACCGTCTTGTCTTATTGACCGGTACTAAATGGTCATGCTATTTTAGTACCGGATCAAGACACCGATCAGTACTAAGATATGATTTTTAGTAGGGTTAATTGGATCCTTGCCATTACAATTTTGCAAGTTCACAGTTCTGCCATTACAATTCATCTATTCGTAACGGTGACATTACAATTCGCGCTTCGTCTGGCTCGTGCCATTTTGTATGTCCGTGAGTACTTTGGGCCCACTTGCAGACCGGTACGCATACGACTTACGGTATGGGCAATTTTGCCCTCGCCCACTGGATAAGGCCGGGGTTGGGCACCATTCCAATTAATGTATTTGTTTTCAACAATTTTAACCTTAGTTGAGTTTGTTTTTGTTATATGCAATGGAACGGGGTAAACCAATTTCACAAAATAAAGCTTATTTACTTCTAAACTCTCGATTGGGGGTACATCTATACTGCGAAAAGCTATAAATTTTTGTTTTTGTTGTTTCATGTTGCTTCTTCCTATATGTTCTATATTTATGTGGTATTTGAAAACTTGGTTAGCAGCTTATCCCTAACTTTGTCTGATGTTCTTTAGCTCCTAAATTTTGCCCATCCTGACATAATTAGATGCAATGTTATTTAGTATTCACAATTGAAATAAATTATGTTTTGTGAGTAAAGGAGTATTAGAAGTACAATATATCATTTATGGTTAGCCTGTGCGGATGCACGGATTGATAGCTAGTAATGTTAATTAACATTGCCTCTATATAATTATACCTCATTAGGAAAATCCGCATGTCTTACAAAACTGGTTAATCATGTGTGCCGTGTTGAGCTAAAACGATCAGAAACTATTCAACCGTACAGTATTAGCTAAAACGATCAGACATCTGTGGTCGCTTGTTCATATTTGCCGACAGAGTGCATATGTCTGCTATCTCCCTCTGAGCTTCACTTCAGTTATTTCTAATTTTGTGCCCATCTACACTCTGCACATGCCTGACAAGGGTTTTACATTTCAGTTTATTATCAATTCCTTCGATAATTAGATTGTAGTCAGCTAGCGAATATTATCAATGGCATTTTCCGTTCGAAAAGTACACATAAGTCATGGTTGCCCTGACACTAACCTAAAACAACTCAACCACACTAAACCGAACCACACTTCTCAGTCCTAGTTGCTAATTATACGTGTACCAAATGCTAGGCACACACATCTTTTTTTACAACACGTAGGAGAGCTGTGTACCTTTGTATTGATGAGGCACACACATCCTTGTGGATAGGAGCATGTACACCCTGTATCTATGAGCATGTTCGAGAAACTGATTCATGATGGTCACACCATCTACCAAATTATTGCACAGTCAATTTCCATACATATCTAGAAAATATGAGCCACACAACATATGTTCTGCGTTTCTGTGATTCAGGTTATTCGCAGCAGAGTCACCATGTACGTTTTGTGCAGTCCTTTGATGACAGAACTGAAGATTCTATGATATCCACCGCTCCTCATACTTGGGCTGCCATTGACTTTTTAACACTACACAACATAACAATAAGAAATCCCTTTGTCCTATTAACTTCAAATCATAGATAATCCATGGACCTTGGAAGAGGATGGCAACACCATGCAACTAATGGTCACGCCAGTTAGCTGGTTCACACCTTACAGGGTACCATTCAGTGAGCATGCCTTTCATTGAGGTTTTCAACAATTTCGACTATAGTAGGTCTCTTCTTCTGCTCAATATCCACACATTTCAGCCCAATTTCAATGCATGTTTTTACTTCCTGGAGGCTACCTGCATCTAGTGATGAGTACTTGGGATGCAATGTGTTCATCTGTCCATGTTTGGCGCACCTACAGAATTAAAGGTGTAAGCCAAAGTGATAATATACAAACTAACGATGGATTAGCATCTAAACTATTTCAGTCTTCAATTGCACTAGTCATATAGCCTTGCCTTATCTACAAAGTCCCTTGCAGACATATCTTTGTCGCTCCAAAAATTCTTCTCTCCTATTGTGATCTCCATGATTAGTAAACCCAAGCTATATATATCAGACTGGGTTGAGATTTCACCTCTGTATAGATATTCTGGAGCCATATACCCTCTGGATACAATGAACATCAATGGAATGATAAGGAGTGAAATGCAGTTTGATTGATTATTAAGCAACAAACAGTGTAGATCAGAATAGTTATTGGGCGCTTACTTTGCTCCCACATCATTTATTGTGTTTATTCGGGTCTGTTCTTCACCAAAGAGCCTTGACAGGCCGAAATCTGAGATTTTCGGCACCATGTTAATGTTATCATCCAACAATATGTTAGCAGGCTGAAGATCCAAATGAACAATTGTCCTGTCCATTTCCTTATGTAGGAAATGTAAGCCCTGGCAGATGCCCTTGATTATCTTGAAGCATGTCTTCCAATCAGGTCTAGAAGATGCATCTGAAGACTGTAAATCATGTAATCTAACAACAATGTACATCTCAGTAAACTAATGACAAAACAAATATGTCGGATACATTCTCGTACCGAAAATGCACTTGTCAAGGTTCCCCTTTGGGCAATATTCGTAGCAGAGTAAGTTCTCAACCATATCCACAAGAATGTACCTCCCATTGTGCTCGATTACTTTCTTCTGTGCTTCATGGCAGTAGCCCACTAACCTCACTATATTCTCATGTTGATGGCCATAAGATTACCGACCTCATTCTTGAACTGCTTCTCAGGCGCCATAGGCGAGCTATCTGAAAGCTTCTTCACAGCAATCGGCTGCCCATCTTGCAGAAACCCCTGTTAATTTGATTTCTCAGATACTGCAATCAACGTGTTTTGCCGACATTTTGTTAAAGCAGGTGAATGCAGTTTAAGCAGTCATACCTGATAAACCGTTCCAAATGCACCTTGACCAATCTTTCGATCGGCAGAGAACCCATTTGTAATCTCCTTCAGAAACTCTGCCGTTAGATAAAACCGGTACTAGCGTCGAGATCCCGACGGACCGACTAGCACCATCGCAGCGAAAACAACAAGATCACAAACGTCATCACGAAGATCAACACGAGAACGACACCGAGGCACGATATTTTTTAACGAGGTTCGGCCATGTGCCTACATTCTCGGGGCCTGACTACACCGGCATAACAGCAGCTACACCGGCATCCGGGCACCACCGCGGCCACGCCGCCGCCCACACCGGCTGCCAAGTCGTCTCACGGTTACACGGTAGTGCCCTCATATTTATGGGCTCTAGAGATACAGAGTACGACCAGAACTCTATCCCTAACCTACCAATTACAACTCAAGTTCATGTCATAACCAAAACATACACATATTCGACATAACTCTAACATCTGCTGGTAGTTGCATGGGTAGAGTGCTCAGAAGACTTGGCTTGCCACCTCTGCTGGCATCAGTGGCCATTCCTGACGATTTCAAGCAGCTAAGGGTGAGATCTAAATCTACAAGAATTAGTGTGATTTCTACTTCACCAAAATACAGCAGTTCTTAAAGAACATGTAGGAGTATAACACAGATTTTGGCACACACTGGAAAGCTCTGAAACTGAAACCAATCGAAAGTAAGCAGGTAGCTAGAAGCACTGACCTGGAGAAGAACAGAACACTTCTGGGATCCAAGCTGGGGAGAGATCGAAGAACCAGAAGTACGAGCTGAGATTGCTGGACGGATGATGGTTGAGCTGCTGCGCTTCAAGAATATTTATAAAACCGGTACTATGGGATCTGGAT
Organism: Echinochloa crus-galli; assembly: GCA_900205405.1. NCBI lineage: Eukaryota > Viridiplantae > Streptophyta > Magnoliopsida > Poales > Poaceae > Echinochloa > Echinochloa crus-galli. The sequence goes on along the minus strand of OAMR01000160.1, from coordinate 1,858,587 downwards.
CGAAGACGAGGAAACCGAGTTGACTTGACTCGAAGCCAAGACGCACACATGAGCTTTCCAAACTCAAAGAGTCAAAGAGGATCCCGACGTGCAATTTTCAAAAAAAAAAATCCCGGCGTGCTGAAGAGACTGACAGTGGGACCAAGACATTTATTTGGCCCTGCCCCTGCCGGAGATGATATGAGTGGTGTGAGAACCACATCCTCCCTCCGTCCCATAATATAAGCATTTTTTCATTTTCATGTATCACGTTTGACCATCCGTTTATTCAAAAATTTTGTGAATATATTATTTATTTTAGTATGATTTGGTTTATCACTAGATATACTTCAAGTGTGACTTATTTGTTTTATATTTTTATAAAATTTTTTGAATAAGACGGATGGTCAAACGTGATGTCTGAAAGTCAACAAATGCTTATATTATGGGACGGAGGGAGTATATTCTAAAGAGACGAACATTTCCCAGATGACACCACACCGTCCTGATGCAAGGCAGCGCTAAAAATCCAGAGGCCCTCTGAGCTCAAACTGCCCTAAAATAAAAGGTCGATGATCCCATGTAAGCATTAGCTAAAAATGTTGCTCTTAGCTTGAAGTCACTTTCGGTTGGTTTTTGGTTGTTGTTGCTAGCCTCTCCTTTCTTCGTCTTTTTAATATAATATAACGAACAGCTCTCCAACATGGCTCTTTTAAAAAAAATACGAAAAGGATTTGAATCTATTTGAGTTCAGACCTTTTTTTGCAAAGCATGGTATGAATGCATATGCTCAGATACACACGCACATTCAGCAAAACAATGGTATTTGCATTTACTTCTTTTTTGTGAGGATGCTTAAATTTTATTGCATGTACATTCCCGTGGATCAAATTTGAATTATTTGTAGAGTTTTGTGCTACATGTAAACAGGAGCGGTCCACCAATTAACTGCCGTAGAGCCCTACATCAATATGAAGGCAAGCAAGGATGGCAACTCCGGTACGAGATATATCATAACTAAAACCAGAAATGAAAATAAACAGCCAGAGAATATCATGGATGTCAAATGGTTCATACATAAGAGACCAAGAGATTATATATGACAGCAATAGCCAATGCAACATTGCAACATATAGTATATAAACAAACCATGAAAACTCTTTTCAGAAATATACAAGACAATAAACCAAGCCGAGTTCAGCTATGTATCTCACTTCGACTGGCAGTGCAACATGCATAGGAAAAGTAGACCGATCGATATGTGACAGAAAAGAACCCTTTCATGTTTCAGTCTTCATTGGCACCACTGTTGCATATGGCCATTCTGATCGTTTAGATTGGGTTCAGTAGCTGTGAAACAAGACATACGAGGAAATGAACCGCACCGCACCAGAGACCATAACAGTCTACTGCCCAGCAACCAGCATCCATCACTCGACGGAAGTATTCATTCCATCTTCAAAACTGGTTTCTTCTTATGCCTTTCGAGCTGCCGCTCCAATTCTTGCCTTAGTGTGCCACCATGGGAACCCTTTATCTGGACCTCCTTGAGTTCAGACAGTTTTTCTAGTTCGGCGAACTTCATTGCTGACCCTGACCCACTACAGCAGGAAGCCTTCAACAGCTCCAGACTTTGCAGTGCTTCTGATCCAAAAGTTATGTCTAAGCTGGAGCTGCAAGAAATCTCCAATACCTTCAACGTTTCATAGCAGCGTGACTGTTCTCCATTCAATATTACACAAAAGTTGAGCTTACCACCACGAAGTTGCTTGATATGGAGACGTAGAATACATAGCTTTAGATCCTGGAGGATACTAATGGTATCTTCGGCTAATATAGTCATGTCCAAATGTAGCTTTTTGAGATTCTGAAGCTGGGTGATCCATGCTGGCAGCTTTTCTGCAAGCCCATACAGTTTAAGGTTCTGTAGGTTCTTTGGAGGCAGGAAGCCATCTGAGGTGACATCCAAACAATCATGATTGTCCTTCTTGAGCCGAACTGACAAGGATTCCAAGTGGGCATGACCTGAGATGGCTGAACACAACTCTTTGATATTCTTCCTACTGATTCCAGAAACTCCGAGCTTGCGAAATTGGGTGATGTTCTTGAACTCTTTCAGGATGGCCCTCCCCCCTGCAGAACCAACATTGACAGCACCAAGCGTGTGCAATGCTGTCATTTTCCCAATCCCAGTAGGCACATCAACACCCTCTAGTTGTCGATGTCTGCAGAACACAGACGATAAACATGATGCTGAGGTATGTGATGTTGGTTGTTTCTCTGTTGGCTTGGTGGTACCTGGTATTGGCTGTTCCTCTGTTGGTTTGGTGGTACCAGCACGAAGGTACTGCAGCTTCTTTAGCTTGGTGATGGTTGTTGGCATGGTTTCTATGGAGGTGTGTCTGACATCCAGAGTCTCAAGCTGCCTCAAATCACCCACTGAATTCGGCAGCCAGCAGATCCCAATGCATCCTCGTAGGGAAAGGTACTTGAGGCGAGAAAGCATCTTCATCATTTGTTTGAGGTCTTCATCTTTTACATCTGATGCATCCTCAAGATCCAGCACCCGAAGAAACCTCATGCTCTCAGAGATAAAGAATGACTTCCACTCTCCAAACACTGTCAGAGACCGTAGCCGTGAGAAGTCGATGCTCTCATTCATAGCAGCGTGACTGTTCTCCATTCAATTTTACACAAAAGTTGAGCTTACCACCACGAAGTTGCTTGATATGGAGACGAAGAATACATAGCTTTAGATCCCGGAGGCTACTAATGGTATCTTCGGTTAATATAGTCATGTCCAAATGTAGCTTTCTGAGATTCTGAAGTTGGGTAATCCATGCTGGCAGCTGTTCTGCAAGCCCATACAGTTTAAGGTTCTGTAGGTTTTTCGGAGGCAGGAAGCCATCTGAGGTGACACCCAAGCAATCATGATTGTCCTTCTTGAGCCGAATTGACAAGGATTCCAAGTGGGCATGACCTGAGATGGCTGAACACAACTCTTTGATATTCGTCCTACTGATTCCAGAAACTCCGAGCTTGCGAAATTGGGTGATGTTCCTGAACTCTTTCAAGATGGCCCTCCCCCTGCACAATCAACATTGACAACACCAAGCGTGTGCAATGCTGTCATTTTCCCAATCCCAGTAGGCACATCAACACCCTCTAGTTGTCGATGTCTGCAGAACACAGACGATAAACATGATGCTGAGGTATGTGATGTTGGTTGTTTCTTTGTTGGCTTGGTGGTACCTGGTATTGGCTGTTCCTCTGTTGGTTTGGTGGTACCAGCACGAAGGTACTGCAGCTTCTTTAGCTTGGTGATGGTTGTTGGCATGGTTTCTATGGAGGTGTGTCTGACATCCAGAGTCTCAAGCTGCCTCAAATCACCCACTGAATTCGGCAGCCAGCAGATCCCAATGCATCCTCGTAGGGAAAGGTACTTGAGGCGAGAAAGCATCTTCATCATTTGTTTGAGGTCTTCATCTTTTACATCTGATGCATCCTCAAGATCCAGCACCCGAAGAAACCTCATGCTCTCAGAGATAAAGAATGACTTCCACTCTCCAAACACTGTCAGAGACCGTAGCCGTGAGAAGTCGATGCTCTCAAACACAATTCTGTCTCTGTCCCAGCTTTCCAGAATGATGAGGTGACGCCCAGTGCGTTGAGTCGTAAGGCTACAACTGCCCCCCAATTCAAAGACAAGGTTCTCTTCCATTTGCCTTGATATGATGTACTCACGGACAAAACTGTTAACTTGGCACAAGACCATTCTTCTGTCCTTGAATGCCGTGGTGAGTGAGTGTGGTTTCTGCATGATTATGCTCAGATCGAGGAGCCTACCGAAGAACCACTCCCCTCTCTCCTCAGCAGAATTTTTGTCAGTGTCCCTGGAGTAGCCCTCTGCAATCCACCGCCTCACTAAACGCCTCCTCCTAATATTGTGGTCTCGAGGAAAAATCGATAGATAGAAGATACATGGCTTGAGGAAATCTGGGCAAGTTCTAAAGTAGGAGTGCATCCAACCAAAGAGTGGCTGCAGAGAAGCAAACTCTGGGCTGATCTCCAGCTCTTGCATAAATTTGAGATTCATAGAACTTGCACTATCCATCCATGTGACTGTCTTGGGTGCCAAAAAGTCAGCTACAGCAACTATAACTTTAGGAAGACCACCACACTTTAAAATAAGTTCTTTTAGCTCTGCATCTTCATAGTTCCCTATAGGAGATGATGGGTTTTTCCTAAGTACCTAAAGTACAATTGAACAACAAAACATTGTTATTATGGTAACCATTTTGAATTCAGTTGTTTCTGCACAATTGTACATCCAACTCGATACATGCATCAAAATATCAACACAGAATGGGAGTATACATAACTGAAATTATCCGTTAATAATCCTCTTAACTATCAATGCTAAATGAAGTGAAAGGAAATGGTAGAAAGATATCATTACTTAGCTACCATTAGCATCTTGCTTTAAAAAAATAAGAGCACTTTTCTTTGGTATCCAGTAAAAGTTCATTAAAACAATAGAAGTTTTCGTACAAAATATTGTTTCTCTATCACCACTTAAAAATTCCGTCCGCGCCTAAAAATTTTCACATTCTATGTAAATGTTTATCCTAATAAAAATATATTATACCATATCTCTATTATAAACATTGCACGTAACCTACAATATTCTCCTATGGTAATAATGGCACCAACAAACAGGCCAATCTAATCATGCAGAATCTGCTATACAACTGTCAGGAAAATTGGGGAAATGGAGAGTGGCTGCCAGCGAATGGGAAGGCTTCGGGCTCCCCTTCTCTTCCTTTTCTTGCCTCCTTAGTAATAGACCTGCCCCTCTATTTTTGAAGTTTTTAGTCCAAGCCACTCTTCGTGTGGAACGAGTTGTTAGTTCCACTGCAAGATATGGATCATAGCTATTTACATAAATTGTTATTATTCATTCTATACAACAACAACAACATAGCCTTTAGTCCCAAGCAAGTTGGGGTAGGCTAGAGGTGAAACCCAAAAACCGAAATTAGAGTTAGGGGGAAAACAGAAAAGGAAGGAAGGATCACAGTTCGGGCACATTGATTGATAGTCTCCAAGCGCTCCTATCCATAGCTAAATGCATAGAGATATTCCACTCCTTGAGGTTTCTCTTAACTGACTCGTCCCAAGTCAGTTTAGGCCGACCTCTACCTCTCCTAACATTATCAACCCGTCGAAGAACCCAACTACGCACCGGCGCCTCAGGAGGTCTCCGTTGGACATGTCCAAACCATCTCAATCTATGTTGAGTCAATTTCTCCTCAATTGGTGCCACCCTGACCCTATCCCGAATAACTTCATTCCACATTCTGTATCCTATCCCTTCTTGTGTGACCACAAAACCAACGCAACATACGCATCTCTGCTACACTCAGTTGTTGTATATGTCGCCTTTTAGTAGGCCAACATTCAGCACCGTATAGCATCGCCGGGCGAATCGCCGTCCTATAGAACTTACCTTTTAGCTTTTGTGGTACCCTCTTGTCACAGAGGACACCAGAAGCTTGACGCCATTTCAACCAACCGGCTGAAATTCTATGCCTAACATCTTCATCAATGTCACCATTCTGTTGTAACATCGATCCTAAATATCTAAAACTCTCCTTCTTGGCCACCACTTGCCCATCAAGCCTGACATCTCCATCTTCATATCGAGTCCCGCTGAAATCGCACATCATATACTCGGTCTTGGCTACTAAGTCTGAACCCTTTCGACTCTAACGTGTGCATCCACAACTCTAACTTCCTATTAACACCTGCTCTACTCTCATCAACTAGCACCACATCATCAGCAAAGAGCATACACCAAGGGATATCACTTTGTATATCCCTTGTGACCTCATCCATCACCAGAGCAAATAAATAAGGACTCAATGCTGACCCCTCATGCCTATTTTAATTGGAAAATCACTAGTGTCTCCATCACAAGTGCGGACAGCTGTCATCGCATCCTTGTACATATCCTTGATGAGGGTAATGTACTTAGTTGGAACTTTGTGCTTTTCCAAGGCCCACCACATGACATTTCTCGGTACCTTATCATATGCCTTCTCGAGGTCAATAAAGACCATGTACAAGTCCTTTTTTTGCTCCCATGCCGTGCCCAAGCTGCCAGGGCGGCGATCCCCACCGTCCGGCCGGCGGCGCTCGATCGGGCCCACCAGCCTCATCGATGGCCATCTTGTCCACCTCTTCGGCTTCAGGTAGTGGTTTGGCACTAGGCTCGGATTTCGGTGAATCAGCACTTGTGGCTGGAGTTTGCTTTACCTCCCTTCATCCTCTTCAAAGCCTCCTCAATCTCTGCCTCCTGAATTCGCCTCACAAAACGTCTGTTGGTATCATCAAAAGAGTCATCCAACTCCAGTGTAGGACTCTCATTCTCCCCATTAAATAACTTGTCGAAGTACTCTCGCCATCTGTTCCTGATCTCCTCATCCTTCACCAGAAGTCGATCTCTCCCATCCTTGATGCATTTGATTTGGTTGATATCCCTTATTATTCATTCTATACACTAGTATAATAAGGGAGAGATAACTGCCTCAGTTCGTTCTTAGTCATGTGCCTTGAGGTGCATAGAAAGCTCAAGGAATTTGTGCATCATAATTTGAGTTTGCAAAAACATAAATGAAGGAAATTACGTTGAAATGATGTAGAGGACATTTTTCTTTTAGAGTAAACATACCTGCTTTTTGAAGAGCTTGAAGGCTGCCTTATCTTCTAGACCTTTGATATTAAATACAACCCCTTCCTTATCTGCGCAACGTGTGGCGATGCTTGCCTCAGTTGTAATGACAATGATAATACTTCTAGAAGGTCTAGACACCAAGGCAGGCTGTATTAAGTCCCATTCTTCCATGGAGTGCAGATCATCAATGACAACAAGGCACCGGCAATCTTTTAAAATCTTACGACACTCTTGAGTAGGGTCTTTGATTCCCATGGCTTGAAGTGGTTCTGAATGCAAGTCCGAAAGCAAATTCCGAGAGAAATCCCTTAAATTGAATGGGTGGCTTACCTCAACCCAACCATACTTGTCAAATAATGGGTCATTTTTATGAATTCTGTCGTAGTACATGTTCTTGACGAGGGCTGATTTCCCAACACCAGCTATCCCCCACACAGATAGCACTTGCAAACCATAGACACGTGCCTTAGCAATATAATTATTAAGTTCGTTCATTTCTGACTTGCGTTCAACAAGGTGAAAATTCTCCACCCAGTCATGGGCAGCCTTCCCTTTAGATGTTGGAATTCTGTAGCAGGAAGGAAAGCTAGTCCCGTGGCTCGCTTCATCCTGCATTGATATTTCATTGCTGCTGTCCACCACTTTATCAGCATCTATGCTTTTATCACCATCACCTTGAGAACCCTGACACAAGAAATAGGTAGAGAAGCGTATAAAGGAGTTAGAGACAAGGGGAAAGGGATATGCAGAAACGTGCAACAGGATAGGAGTAGAAACAAAGTTTCTGTGCCAAAGTCTTACACATGAATGTGATACTTTAAGAGCGGATTAATGTTGAAACCATGTGTGCAAGTTCTTTTTTTTTCATAAGACTACAATATGTAGGGAAGATGAGATCCTTGTACAATATTAGTGTAATGATCAAACTTGATTTCTATTGCAAGATATGGAATTGATGACCAGTACATGAAAACAGTATAAACAATGTTAATGATTGATTTTGTAATTTTCATCTATTCCAACAGATTTTGTGTTTAATCTTTAATATTAACATGACTGTAGGTAACTGATGATGTTATAGGCTTACCTCCTTGAAGAAGATGCACACAGAGTGCTCAGCTGAGTACTGCTTCACCTCCATTACTTGATATGAATGCCCGATGCACAAGCTTGCAATTTCGCACTGCTGGGTGGATACAATGATCCAGCTGCTATTCTTCCTGTCTGGCAGGTATGTCCTGATGGTATCCCAATCCCCCATTGTGGACAAGTCTTCAAGAACAAGTAGGTATCTCTTCTCATTTACTTTGTTCATGTACGCCTCAACGAGTCCTTCCATTGTTGCCATAACATCAATCCTCTTCAGTTCTTCCATGTTTACATTGGTTCCTTCTTGCAGACAACTGTTTGTGTAGAACTGAACTACCAAACTCCAGAGGAACCCTTGGGGATTGAAAGGATGTGTCAGCTTCACCCAGCCACGGCATCCAAATTTTTGAGAGATTTCTGGGTCCTGATAGGCCTTTCTGATGATAGATGTCGTACCAAGGTCACTGCTTGTTCCCCACACCGAGATCACCCCAAGGTCACCTTCTTCCTTTATGAGCAGCTGGGTGAGGTCTCCTAAACCTTGCTGCTTTTTCGTGGTGTCCCTCGCCTCAACTAGCATATCAAGTGCTACTGTGCCAATAGCAGCACCAGGTGCCATCTGTTGCTGCATGATTGGCTTGGATCCAGAATCACTGATGAGACTGTAGCGTGAGTTCCTCCGGCTCACATCCTCCACCCTAGCCTTGAGCTGCTCTATTTCAGTGACCGCCTCATTCAAGGGCAGTGCTGATGCTGCCAAGCATGGTCGCAGCAAGCGCCGCCACCACCTTGGCTTGTTATCCAGGTGAATTACAAACTCTATGCAGTCCTCCACATCATAGGCCAGATCGCGAACCTGCCGGACCCAGGTTCTCACAACGCTGTTCTTGACACGCTCCTCATTGGCGACATTGAGGAAGGAATGCATCATCTCGAACTCACCAGCAATGAACACAAGGTTGTGTTGCACACTCTGCTGCAGCTTTGCCTCTTCCTCAATCGCTGACTGAGCCTTAGTTAAGGCCCCCTCCACCACCGTCTTGGCCAAACCAACCACAAGATCTGCCATTGCTCTCAGTTTCTAATTCTCTCTTTACAGGTACAAGCTAGCAAACGGATTCCTAAGCACCTACAGTTGCATCTGGAAGTGCGCTAAGAAACTGTAAGCACCTACAGTTGTATCTGGAAGTTAGCTAAGAAACAGATAAATTGTATCTGGAAGTGAGTCCACAATAAATTTGTTTACCAGCTGCGCACAGATTTAGTCTCGCCGACGCCAGCTGAAATTTAAATTGGACATCCATCAAGCTCTGTAGTGGTACCTCTCAGGCAAATGGATCTTTACTGATACCAGTAACTTAATTGATCAGGCCTGCAGCCTGCTTCAAAAAGCAAAATTCAGCTTAATAAAGTAGAGAGATTGGTGGGCAATTTGGCATACATTGTCACCTGGGGTAAGATGATTGCTTAAGAGCAAGACACCAGGTATACATCAGAAAGAAAGAAAGGTCACCAGGGATTGTTTAAACTATCACAATTTGGAGTAGACAGTTACAAATCCTACAGCTTAAAAGTGAAAATGTCATACTGAATTTCATGTCTATCCAAAATGATCTAGTTTGCTTTGAGCCGGCAATAATGAGATGGTGAATGCCTAACAGCTTTGAACCTTGGCATCACCAAGTTGACTTCTAGCAAATATACTAAACAAGTACACTAACTGATAAGAGACAGCCCATGACGTGTACACGCTGGTGCAGGACGCGTTCGTCAGCCATGTGAACCTGGCCGTGCTCAACCTGACGTCGATGTCGATCTCGAAGCTCTGCTTCACGGTGCCGCCGGGCGCGAATCCGGAGGTGCCGAAGCTAGTGTTCGACTTCGAGGGCGCGACGCTGGACCTGCCGCGGGAGAACTACATGTTCGAGATCGAGGCCGATGGTGTCAGCGCAACCTGCCTTGCTGTTAACGATGGCGGCGCGAGTGACGAGACCATAATAGGCAACTATCAGCGACGACGGAGGAGGTGGCGTGCCGGCGAGCTGGGGTGGCTTGCTCGTCGTCAGGGATGGCTGTAGTGCTCCCCCGGCCGGTTTCTTCTTCCACCTCCGGAGGTCGTCTTGAGAGGGCCTGGGCTGGCAGTGTGCTGCAGGGAATATGTTGCGAAGGCGAGAGCTTGTGCCTCTTTTGCAGGTCGATGGCGGCGGCGTCTCAGGCGTCGTCTACCTTCATGAAGGCGTCATCTGTGGCTCTTATTCCCTCTCCTCGACGAGCTTTTCAGATGAAAATCTTGACCAATGTGGTCGGACGACGGCGGCACAGTAGTGTCGTCCCCTTCCTGGAGGCGTCGTCTTGGGAGTTCTGCTGGGTGCATTGCCACTGCACATCGAACACCTACAGTGCACCGACAACTCGCCTGGCTATAGACACCCGCTGAAGACAAGGAAGAACAGAGGCCCTCCAGCAGCCGTCGCGGTGAGCTCGTGATCAACGTAGGAGACCGTGACCAAACTCAAATGCGTCTACAGATCCACCAAAAAAAAATCTCTGAATGCAGTCTGTAGGCATGATTCGATACGAGGGAGGAGATCAAAGACAGCGGACTCCTACGGTTGTAGGGTACATAATATGCATCACGATCGACAATCCCGATCGGTGAGCATCGCAAATTCGCCGTTCGCAGTCCATAATCAGCGGTAATAAACAGATAAAAGCAAGCAGGACCAAGGCAGTAGCAAGCCAGCAACATACCATGAGAAACGGATGTTGACGGCATCTTCTCCAAGGCAATGGGGGATTGGGGGCGCATCGGGAATGCGAACGCGCTCCGCGCTCCGGAGCACGCATCGACAGACGAGGGAGATGACTTGACTCCAAGTCACTAGGCACCATCTCATCTCATGATGATTAAAGAACTACTAGTTGACTTGACTCCCAGCCCAGCGACGGACATCTACTCGGGCATCTTAACGACAGGGACGATTACAGTCCGCATTAACCGTTCGATACCCATCCGACATCCCTCGTCGTTTCATTCGATCTCATATCTAAACATAACGATGGGCCCTAAAAATTACAACCCTCACCGACATTTTAAATTTCATAAAATTTATTAAAAAATATTAGTATTTATTTCTCTAAATAAATTTTATGTCATAGATGTTAATATTGTTTTACTAGCAAATATACCCGTGCGTTGCTACGGGAAAAAAAAATCATTAAGCTAGCCACTAATGGGTGAACAAACCCACCGACCCGTCTAGCTTCAAATTAAGCAGCAGGTTGGTGCTTCTCCGATTCCAATTTGCCCACCGCCACACGGCATATGATTGTGCTGCCCCCTCTCAATCTAAAAAACAGCAGAGAAGAGATCAACTTTTCTCCCACCTGTGATTCTCCACCGAACCGGCCATATCAACAGTTGTTCCATCGATCTCCTATGTGAGCATGGCTCCACCTTCTCCAAACAAGGCGGTAGCTGGTCTTTCCCAGAGCCGGGAAAACCTGGTACAAATGTAAAAGCACATGGATCTCCAGCCGGGCAGTTAGAAAACGAAAAGTAATTTAAGGATGCAGCCATCGAAATATGTACGACCCACTCTTTGGATTGTTTTCTCAGAACCTATTTTGTTCTGCAGAAATTATTTTTGGTTTGGTGACGACAATGAAAATTAATAAGGATTCTTGAATGCATTCGATAACTCCAGCAAAAGCTGAGCAACGTGCAAAAACACAGAACTTGCTCTTTAATTTGTGCACCAACACAGCAGGAAAAACGAGCATTAGTACCGGTCAGGAAACCTAGGTTAGTACCGGTTCCCTGACCGGTACCCCCTGGCCGGCACTAACGCGCCTGGCCTTTAGTACCGGGCCAAACAGCCGGTACTAAAGGCACAACTTAGTGCCGGCTGGTAAGCTCAGCCGGTACTAAACTGCGTGCCCATTAGGGACAAATACTTGTAATTAATATCAAATATTTGAATTAATTGTACTTTGAATATAAAATATAGATGTGTGTGTACGTACCTCTGATGTGTATATATATAACGTAATATCAATAATATATATACGAGCAATACAAAATCAAAGTGGAAATAAAAGAAAAAAAAGAAAAAACGTTACTACCGGCTGGTAACACCAGCCGGCACTAAACTGCATGCCCTGCGCTGTTGTGGGGGCACGCAGTTTAGTACCGGCTGAGCTTACCAGCCGGCACTAAGTTGTGCCTTTAGTACCGGCTGTTTGGCCCGGTACTAAAGGCCAGGCGCGTTAGTGCCGGCCAGGGGGTACCGGTCAGGGAACCGGTACTAACCTAGGTTTCCTGACCGGTACTGATGCTCGTTTTTCCTGCTGTGTTGGCACACATGAGTCAAGGGCCTACATCTAAGGATCATGGGATCCGTTGCATGCGCACAGCCGTGAGAGGTGGACTGGGAGAATAGCGTACTCCAACATCCCCCCTCAGCCTGGACGGGGATAAACGTGCAGGCTGTCGCGAAAATCAGAAAACAGCGCTGCCGGCAGTCCCTTTGTAAAGATGTCTGCAAACTGAAAGCGCGAAGGAACGTGTAACACCTTGACTTCACCAAGAGAAACCCTGTCACGGACGAAATGCAGATCAATTTCCACATGTTTGGTCCGCTGGTGCTGCACCGGATTTGTAGACAGATACATGGCACTGATGTTGTCACAATATACGACGGTGGCTCTTTTGGATGGTTGACGAAGTTCCTGCAATAGCTGTTGTACCCAACAAGAGATCAAAGTCTTACAGCAACCCCGAAAACCGGGTCAGTAGTCAGAAACCGGGGAAAACCATTCCCCAGCTCGGAGAGCAACCGAACCAAACAGTCCAGCCATTGGTGGTACCAACAGAGCAAGATAAAAATTTGGAATTGGCCGAAATGATT
>OAMR01000160.1:1798652-1816218 GCA_900205405.1 Echinochloa crus-galli | reverse complement strand
AAAGGTGAGTCCATGACTGTCGGCAAGTGGCTTTATAAATTAATCAAAACAAATGATGCGAATCACATGTTACTAAAATTTTACATGACATCATAATTTAACACAATAAAAGGATCACATTGTTAAATAACTATACTGGCACATTTTAATCTCATCTACACATAGACATATAACTTCACCAATAGTTCTGCCATTTTTCTACCACCAAGTATATTCACATATGTATACTTAGAGGGAACTCAATGAATTTAAGAAAGAAGTTGTGTAATCAAAATTGGGTTCTCGATTTCCAGTAGGTAATCTGTGACAAACTACAAATAGGATATTAGGACTCATTACAAAAAGACTTTAATTCTATTGCACAACCATTTTATTGAAAATAATATATATTTTTCCATGTTGCTAGTAAAGTTTGCTTACCCAAAATAATTATTGAAAAAACACCATAACAATCTACCAAATACAAGCAATCATATAAGCATTGTACTTCATTAAATTTATCAAGAATGCATATCTCTAAGTAATAATGTCTAAATACAAAAACACTCCTTCATTCTCCCTTCTACAAAAACTAGAAAAATCTCTAAATAGAATGGATGAAATAAAGCACAAAGAACACTAAAGAGAAGAGGATTGAGTTGAGAACCTTTGCCGCGGTCAGAGAAGTGAAATCCTCACAATTTGAGGAAAAAATGGGCAGCACCTCCCCTCTAACACACCATGGACGAAGTGGAGAGCTCGAGCAGCTTGCTGTGTGTGCTCGAGCTCGGGGAGGAAGGAAGGGGGTGTACTGATATAGGCACGTTAGTACCGGCTAGAGGAACCAGCCGGTAGTGACAGGCCTGGTGCCAACGGCTAGTGGACAGATTAGTACCGGCTGGTGGTACCAGCCGGTACTAAATGTTACGGGAGCAGTTTAGTACCGGCTGGTGTCCCCAGCCGGTAGTAAAATGCTCGGTAGCCGTTGGCGCGCGACGCCTTTGGGCGGCGCGGGAGCAATTTAGTACCGGCTGGTGGCACCAGCCGGTACTAAACGTGCCCAGTTTGCACTGTTCTGTAGAGCCGGTACTAACGTCATGCATTAGTACCGGCTCTACGCTGACCGGTACTAACGTGTCCGGTACTGATACTCGTTTTTCCTGTAGTGCAACGACGTGTAACCTCAACCAAACCATGCATAAACTAACCACATACAAAGAGCAGGAGCTCGTGCTGGTCAAAAACATATAGAATCACTAATACTCGGTATATCAATCTTGAAAACTCCTAACGCTATCTATCAGTGTAGTCCATATATTATGCCTTGATAGCTCGCGACCTCTTCTTGGGACAGCACGTACGTGCATCGTCATAGGCGTATAGATGCGGCAGGCAGTGAGACTCTTGGACCTGGCGAGGCACGGCGGCTCCACAATGGGCCGCGGCACGCCGACGTTCGCTGCCACGGTCCTCAGCCCGATGCCGCTCAGGTCCCCGCGGCCGCAATTCTCCGCCATGTACTTGGTGTCGAACACCTGGCCGCAGAGGAGCTCCGTGGCTCCGCTACCCGCGCAGCGAACTCCCCCCTCGTCTCCGGCAGCGGGTGCCCGCCGCCGAGCATCTTGACGAGGTACGCCATGTGGAAGGATCACAAGATGCCTAGAGAGGGGTGAATAGGATCTTCTTTAAATTTCATAAAATTTATTAAAAAATATTAGTATTTATTTCTCTAAATAAATTTTGTATTATAGATGTTAATATTGTTTTATATAAGTTTAGTTAAATTTAAAATTATTTCATTGTCACGAAAAGATAGTTGTATTCTTAGAAGACGCGAAGGGAGTATATCCAGAAATCAACATAAAATGGGGTCGCAAAGGCAGAAATTGTTTAATATATCTATACTATAAACATCCAAAGAAATTGAAACATTTCTCACCCGAAAAAACTCCCTCTACCCCTCACAAAGGACCCACCTGACAGGCACCACCCTAAAAAAAGAGGTAGAACGCGAGAGATCCTGTGGAAGGAGGATGTTTCTGCCGCCCGATGAAATTCTTTTTGAGTGCAAGCAAGTTGATTTCCCATCCTTTGAGCACTTCGTTCTTCGTCAAGCCTTGGATTTCGGGTTCATTACTCTTGGAGCTTTGCTCCTAGACGGCTAGGCGTTGCTTGGGAGCTCCAACCTCGTTGTGGCAGCCCCAAGAAGTTTGTATTACCCCTTGAAGTAAGTATAAGCTCTAGGGTTTTCGAATCCTAGGGAGAGGAAGTGGTTTAGTGGACAAACCCGCCCTTTGTGGGCACCTCAACGGAGACGTAGACTTTCTTTGTGAGAGTTGAACTCCGGGAACTAAATCCTTGTGTCCTTGTCATTGATTTACTTTATTTGCACTTGGATTGAGTTCTTTCATGCTAGTTAGGGTTTGTGCCTATTTATCTTAGGATTTGTCTCCGATCTACTTATCTCAAAGGTTTGAGCTATGTTTGAGTGCTTGTACTTGTAGATCAACTCCTAAAGAAGTGACAATCTCGAAGGTTTCACATTTGAAGCAAGTTTAAGTTAATTGATTCCTGTTTCAGCAAAAAGTCCGGAATTTCCGGAGATTTTTGCGGAATCTCCGCACAAGTGCGGAGTTTCCGGACAAATCTTCGGAGTTTCCGGACATTACCCATATAACCTGTTTTTAAGTCATTGAAAAGCTGCAGGTTGGACTATTCACCCCCCCTCTAGTCCATCTTAGGTCCTTTCAATTGGTATAAGAGCTTTGGTCTCCGGATTAAAGCTTAACCGCTTGGAGAATCAAGATGGCGGGGGAAGAAGTTGATCCCAAAGTCGGAGGATCAAAGACGGACAAGACGCCCAAGAACAACGATGACGTCATTGGTGATACTCTCTCATCCGAAGATGACTCGTATTATGAAGATGTTGCCCCCTCCCCTCGAGCTCCTCCCCGGCCCGTGCTCTTGCCGACGAGCTCTAACCAGAGGAAGGTAGATCAGGGCGTTGTCCCTGCGGGTGGAGAACGGATGGAGGACTCCGCGGGCTCGTGTGGCGGCGGGGGATGCGGCGGTCTGGACGCGCAGATCTGGACGCGCAGATCGAGCAACTCATGGAGTGCCGCCCGCTCGCAGAGATGGAGGTGAGCCCTGCAGCCATGAAAGTACATTTGACCTCCTTAGTTTTGGTTGATTTATGACAAGTCACTTGGAAGACTAATGTGCTATGAAGAATTGTGTGTAGACGGTGATACAACATAAATAAGAAGCGGAGCACCAAAAGAGGAAATAAGGGACAACACGAGAACTCAAGTGTTTTGATTTGTTTTGATGTCTTTATCCTTGAGTCAATAGGAAAAGCCGTACTATTAAGGGGGATTCGAAGAGACTCCGGAGTTGAGGTGCGGAGACTCCGGACATCGGGGGCTGACTCATATATATACCGTTTCACCGTGGACTTTTACCTCCCTTGGTCTTTTTCACCGCCGACAGCCTCTCTCCTTCTTCTCTCCACCCAAACTCGACACCCCCATGGAGATTTGAAGTTTCAACCGTGGAATCACGCCCCAATCTTCAAGGAAGACTTCCTCAAGGACACTTTGCCCCCTAGGGATCTTGGATTTGGATTCAAGCTTGTGTTCTTCTCACTCCAAGGTACCCTAGGTCTTTCTTGCCCGATCTCTCAATGTAGCATGCTCCTTTGGTTTCCCCTTGGTGAATTAGGTGTCTTAGATGCCCTAGACCTAGGATCTAAACTTTGGTTGATTTCCCATGGTCACAAGTCCAAATATGACGATCTTAGGGTTCAGACCGCGAAAGTGCGGAAACTCCGGACTTTGTCCGGAAACTCCGAAGAAAGTGCGGAGTTTCCGGAGAATTCTGCGGAGTTTCCGGACTTTCATTGCCTAAACCTTAACATCTACATATTTTCTCTTGTCAAGTAGATGCACCTTTGAATACTGTTTCTCATACCTATTCTTGTGGACAGCTATGGCAAGAAAGAAGATGAGTGCTCCCAACCCCAATCCCAATCCTAGGCATGCTCTACGTGAGCAAGCAAGATCAAAAGCACGACATGATCCTATGCTTCAAAGGCCTAGTGAGAGTGATGAGGAAGAGCCCCAAGTTCGCTCAACGAGATCCCGTGCTCGCGTTGACAAGGGAAAAGGTGTGGATGAAGGAACCACAAGTCGTCGCTTTGCACTCACGCAGGATCGCTGCTGTCTCTTATACACATCTTGAGAGTTGAACTCCGGGAACTAAATCCTTGTGTCCTTGTCATTGATTTACTTTATTTGCACTTGGATTGAGTTCTTTCATGCTAGTTAGGGTTTGTGCCTATTTATCTTAGGATTTGTCTCCGATCTACTTATCTCAAAGGTTTGAGCTAGGTTTGGGTGCTTGTACTTGTAGATCAACTCCTAAAGAAGTGACAATCTCGAAGGTTTCACATTTGAAGCAAGTTTAAGTTGATTGATTCCTGTTTCAGCAAAAAGTCTGGAGTTTCCGGAGATTTTTGCGGAATCTCCGCACAAGTGCGGAGTTTCCGGACAAATCTACGGAGTTTCCGGACATTACACATTTAACCTGTTTTAAGTTTTGAAAAAGCTGCAGGTTGGACTATTCACCCCCCCCTCTAGTCCATCTTAGGTCCTTTCAATTGGTATCAGAGCTTTGGTCTCCGGATTGAAGCTTAACCGCTTGGAGAATCAAGATGGCGGGGGAAGAAGTTGATCCCAAAGTCGGAGGATCAAAGACGGAGAAGACGCCCAAGAACAACGATGACGTCATTGGTGATACTCTCTCATCCGAAGATGACTCGGATTATGAAGATGTTGAGAGAAGGAAGCGTGAGAATAAGTCTAACCCTCAAATACCTTTTGATTATTCTCGTTTGAGTTATTCTACTCCATACACTTCTATCTCCATGGGAAAACCTCCTTGTTTCAAAGATACAACTTATGCCTCATGGAGAAATCAAATGATTGCACATTTGATCGGGGTCCATCCGGCCCTTTGGAAGATTGTGTGTGTAGGTGTCAACTACTCGAAGGACAACACTCCCCTTAGCACGGATCAAGAGCATGAGATTCATCGCAACATGCAAGCTACCTCTATTCTTCTTAGTGCTTTGGAACCGGAGGAGAAAGAAAAGGTGGATGGAATGCATTCCGCCAAGAAGATTTGGGATACTCTTCAAATTAATCATGAAGGCACAAGGAAGGTTAGAGAAGGAAGAATTCGAACCTTGGAAGGAGAGCTCAATAGGTTTGTCATGTTTTCAAGTGAGACGCCACAAGATATGTACACAAGGTTGAACAAGATCATCAACAAGATTCGTGCACTTGGAAGAACCAAGTGGGGTGATCGGGAAGTAGTAGACAAGATCTTATGTGCATACATGGCAAGAGATGTAAATCTCCCTACTTTGATTATACAGAAGAGAGGATTCAAGGGATTCACTCCCGCCGATGTCATTGGAAGAATTGAAGAGCATCTCATGACCGTCAAGGAAGCTCAAGTTGCTCAACAAATGTCTCAAATCTATGAGCAAATTGAAAAAGGGAATGGTGTTGCTCTCAAAGCAAGCACCAAGAACAAGGGCAAAGAAGTAATCAAGGTTGAAGTGACTCCAAGAGAAGAAGTGAAAGAAGAAAGTGATAGTGATAGTGATGATGATGATGAAGAACTAGCCCTTTTCATGAAGAGCATCAAGAGATCATTCAAGAAGAGTGGTTTCTTCAAGAAAGGCAAGTTCAAAGGGAAGACGGAAAGAAAATCAAACCGACCATGCTATGGGTGTGGAAAAATTGGCCATTTTGTTGCCGATTGTCCCACACCAAACAAGAGGGACGAAGAAAGCAAGAAGAAGAAGAAGCATGTTGGTGAAGCGCATCTTGGTCAAGAATGGGACTCAACGGAAGAAACTTCCGATGATGAAGATGTGGCAACCATTGCAATTCAAGCCTCAACTACCACAAGCACCTCACTCTTTGGAGAGCTTACCGATGACGATGATGACATAACCCACACTTGCCTCATGGCAAAAGGGATAAAGGTAGTTCCCCAATCTCTATCTCTTGAGCTTGATGATAGTGATAATGATAAGAGAATGATGAGCAAATGTTTGAGAACTTAACTAAGCAATTTGGTAAAAAGGCCGCTAATAGAATCATGTTACTAGTGGGAGAGTTAAATGCTAGGGAAGAGACTCTTGAGGCTCAAGAAGAGTTGATGAGGCATGAACAAGAGAAATCCATAGCCCTTGAGAAATCCCTTTCCCAAGAAAGAAAGGGTTTCAACGAGCAAGAGGATTTGCTCAATGCTAAAATTGACAAACTTTTTAAGCTTGAAGAATCTCTAGCTAAAGAGAAGAAGAATTTTGAAAAGTTGACTAAGGAACTTTCCCTAGCCAATGAATCAAATGCTAAACTTAAGAGTGAGAAAGAGACACTTCAAGAAAACCTATCATGTTTAAATGCCAAACACACGGCACTTGAAGTTCAATTTAACACTCTTTGGGATAGTACTTCTTCATGCTCTAATGATGCAACCAAGCCTTCAAATTATTCTACTAGTAATGTTGTGCAAGGTGTTATAATGTTGATATAAAATCTTGTGGTACTAACCTTGCCGAAGCTCAAGCAATGAAGAAGGAAATAGCTAGGCTCACAAGTCTTCTCAAGAAAGAAAAGCCACATCTCAAGATAGGAGAATTTGAGAAGCACTCAAAGGCTTTTGGTACAACCTACATGAAGAAATACGGCTACAAGGATGACAAGGGGTTAGGTAAGGAAGAACAAGGAGATAGGAATCTCATCCCCGTCATCAAGAACAACAAGACTTCTGGCCTTGGTGTGAAGGGAGGTCTACTAAAGCCCTCTCAACACACTTGGTACACTTGGAGCAAGGGGGAGGAGCACAAGGCCAACTACACCAAGCCTATGAGGTTCAAGTCCTCTCACACCATGTCATATGAGTTTGAGAGGCCACTACCTCAAGACAAGAATGAGAAAATTGTCAAGCCTAACTTGAAGCAAGAAAAGAAAGTGAAGCCTTATGCTCCTCAAAGCACTTTTTATGCCGACTATGTGTTGGCTTGGGACCACAATGGTAAGGTGGTCGCCAAGTATGTTGGGTACCGCACAAGAGATACATTGATCAAAAGGAATGTGTGGGTCCCCAAAGTTCTTGTTACTAACACTCAAGGACCCAAATCTATTTGGGTACCTAAGACAAAGGCTTAAACTATTTTGTAGGCATATTCCTCCGGTGGAACCAAGTGGGTGCATCATAGTGGATGCACAAATCATATGATCGGAGAGGAGAGTATGTTCACTTCATTTGAGGCAAAAGAAAATTCAAATGACAACATCGTATTTGCCGACAATAGCCAAGGAAAGGTAAAAGGTCTAGGTAAAATTGCTATCTCAACCGATCATTCAATTTCAAATGTATTCTTGGTGGAATCCTTGGATTATAATTTGTTGTCCGTTTCACAACTTTGTGAAATGGGCTACAATTGCTTGTTTACTAATGAAGGTGTGACCGTCTTTAGAAGAAGCGATGACTCCGTTGCTTTCAAGGGTGTACTTAAGGGAAAGCTTTACCTTGTGGATTTCACATCGGAAAAGGCCCAACTTGATGCATGCTTGCTAGCAAAGTCTAGCTTGGGTTGGCTTTGGCATCGCCGGCTAGGCCATGTTGGGATGAGAAATCTTGACAAACTTCTTAAGGGCGATCACATTCTTGGACTAACAAATGTTTCCTTTGAGAAAGATCGTCTTTGTAGTGCTTGTCAAGCGGGAAAGCAAGTTGGTGTACCTCATCCCCCAAAGAGCATCGTCACCACCGAAATGCCACTTGAACTTCTTCACATGGACTTGTTTGGTCCCGTGGCATATATAAGCATTGGTGGTAACAAATATGGTTTTGTAATTGTTGATGATTATTCTCGGTTCACTTGGGTGTTTTTCTTGCAAGACAAAAGTCATGTTCATGAGACATTCAAGAAATTTGCAAGAAGAGCACAAGTTGAGTTCAAGAAGAAGATCAAGAGTGTGAGAAGTGACAATGGCACCGAGTTCAAGAACACCAACATTGAAGCTTTTCTTGAAGAAGAAGGAATTGGACATCAATTCTCCGTGCCATACACTCCTCAACAAAATGGCATTGTGGAGAGAAAGAATAGGACCCTCATTGAGATGGCAAGGGCAATGCTAGATGAATACAAGACCTCGGATCAATTTTGGGCCGAGGCCGTCAACACCGCTTGTCATGCCATCAACCGTCTCTACCTCCACAAGCTCTTGAACAAGACGGCGTACGAGATCCTCATAGGTAAAAAGCCAAATGTGTCGTATTTTAGAGTTTTTGGAAGTAAGTGATTCATTCTCAACAAGAAGCCCAAAAACTCTAAATTTGCACCTAAATGTGATGAAGGCTTTCTACTTGGCTATGCTTCTAATGCTCATGGCTACCACGTTTTGAACAAGACCTCCGGTTGTGTTGAAATAGCATGCGACGTGAGTTTCGATGAAACTAATGGCTCTCAAGTGGAGCAAATAGATTTAAATGATGTAGATGAGGAAGCTCCACATCAAGCGATTGAGAAGCTAGCTATTGGGGAGATCAAGCCACAAGAGAAGGAAACTCAAAATCAAGGAGAAGGTGCAGCTGAAAATTCATCTACACAACCCGCTGCTGAAGAGTCCGGAAACTCCGAACAAATGTTCGGAAACTCCGGACAATCCGGAAACTCCGGACCCTCTGATGATGATGCACCAAATCCTGCTCAAGATCAAGTGGAAGATGATGAGAATGATCAAATACAACATCAAGCTCAAACACCACATCCAAGAGTCCATCAAAGCGTCCAAAGAGACCATCCCGTCGACAACATACTTGGGAGTATTCAAAGTGGTAGCTAGGCTTGAGTCAATTCGTATTTTACTTGCCTATGCTACTCACCATGATTTCAAGCTATATCAAATGGATGTGAAGAGCGCATTTCTCAATGGACCAATTTCCGAATTGGTGTTTGTTGAGCAACCACTGGGCTTTGAAGATCCACACCATCCTCACCATGTGTATAAGCTCCAAAAGGCGTTCTATGGGCTCAAGCAAGCCCCAAGAGCATGGTATGAATGCCTTAAGAATTTTCTCTTAAGGAAAGGTTTGGAGATAGGCAAAGCCGATCCTACTCTCTTTACTCGCAAGCAAGATAAAGATATTTTTGTATGCCAAATATATGTAGATGACATCATATTTGGCTCCGCTAACAATGTGTGGTGCGAAGAGTTTAGTAGGATCATGATAAAGAGATTCGAGATGTCCATGATGGGTGAGTTGAAGTTCTTTCTTGGCTTCCAAATCAAGCAACTCAAGGATGGCACCTTCATTAGTCAAACCAAATACACCAAGGATATGCTCAAGAAGTTTGACATGGAGAATGCCAAGCCCATCAAGACTCCCATGCCAACAAATGGACATCTTGATCTAAATGAGGAAGGTAAGGCCGTGGATCAAAAGGTATATCGCTCCATGATTGGATCTCTTCTCTACCTTTGTGCATCTAGGCCCGATATCATGCTTAGTGTGTGCATGTTTTCAAGCTAACCCGAAAGGGTGTCACCTGGGCGCCGTTAAGAGAATTCTTAGATATTTAGTGCACACTCCTAATCTTGGCTTATGGTATCCCAAAGGCTCAGATTTTAGTCTACTTGGCTATTCGGATTCCAACTATGCCGGTTGTAAAGTGGACCGAAAGAGTACATCGGGGACTTGCCAATTTCTTGGTAGGTCTCTAGTGTCATGGAGCTCAAAGAAACAAAACTCGGTTGCCTTGTCAACCGCTGAAGCCGAGTATGTGGCGGCCGGTTCATGTTGTGCCCAACTACTTTGGATGAGGCAAACCTTGAGTGACTTCGGGTGTGAGTTTAGCAAGATTCCACTCTTGTGTGACAATGAGAGTGCAATCAAAATAGCTAATAACCCCGTACAACACTCCTGAACAAAGCACATAGGCATTCGCCATCATTTCTTACACTCAAGGCCATTTGGTGCTTATGCAAGAACACGGCATGTGAAGTGAATGAAAACCGGCCTGAAATCAAGATGAGTCAAGATTTTGTGCTTTGAGGAGTGAACTAAACATCTTGGATTCCCGTAACGTGGCTTGAAGCATTGCACACAAAATTGAGTGGTTTCTTTTCTAGTAGTTCTCAAAATTAAAAATGATTTCAAGAAATTTGTGTGTGTTTTTGATTTCAAAAAATTTGTGATTTTTTATCTAGAGACTCAAGATTATTGCTCCTATTGCTTGATTGGATAGAGGTCTCAAGTCCCTAGGGAACCTCTCTTTAGTGCTATGTCAATCCCAAGGAAACACCAAGTGAAATGTATGTTGGACTCAGGGGGAGCGGAAACTCCGGAGAAAAGAGCGGACACTCCGGAAGTGCGGAAACTCCGGAGATAAGAGCGGAAACTCCGGAGGTGCGGAAACTCCGGAGAAAAGAGCGGAAACTCCGGACTTTTGGGCGTCGACTATATATACTCATTTTCACCACGAGAAAGTTATCCTCTTGTTCTTTTTTACCGCCGCCAGCCTCTTTCTCTCCTCTCTCCACCAAACTCGTTGCCCCCATGGAGATTTGAAGCTTCAACCGTGGAATCATGCCCCAATCTTCAAGGAAGACTTCCCCAAGGACACATTGCCCCCTAGGGATCTTGGACTTGGATTCAAGCTTGTGTTCTTCTCACTCCAAGGTACCCTAGGTCTTTCTTGCCCGATCTCTCAATGTAGCCTGCTCCTTTTGGTTTCCCCTTGGTGAATTAGGTGTCTTAGATGCCCTAGATCATGGATCTACGTTTTGGTTGAATTCCCTTGGTCACAAGTCAAAATATGTCGATTTTAGGGTTCGGACTGGGGAGGTACGGAAACTCCGGACAATGTCCGGAAACTCCGCACTTGTGCGGAGTGTCCGGAAAATTCTGCGGAGTCTCCGGACCTTCCCAGCCTGAATGTTAACATTTACATATTTTTCCTTGTATCTTGTAACTACCCTTGCTGTCAATACCTTATACCTATTCTTGTGGACAGCTATGGCTAGAAAGAAGGCAGGTGCTCCCAATCCCAACCAAGTTAGGAGAAAGGCACGGCATGATCCCATGCTCCAAAGACCAAGTGAGAGTGATGAAGAAGAACCTGTTCGTACAACTCGATCTCGTGCCCGTGTGGACAAAGGGAAAGGTGTGGATCAAGGAACTTCAAGTCGCCGTTTTGCACCTCATCCACAAAAGTCTCCACCTACTGCTCCCTACATGATGCAGTCAATGCCAAACCCCACTCCTCACTGTCGTGCAAATCTTAAAGGAAAAGGCATTGCTTATGAGATATGTCCACAAACTCCACCTCGCCTCGAAGCCTCTTTTGACAGTGCACAAGTGGCTTATCCAAGGGTTCCAAGGATCAAGGCCCCAATAGTTCCTTTTGGCATCACACCTCTTATGCCAAGGAACTATAGCGGGAACAAATTGGCCGTAGAAGAGAAAAGAAAGGAGGAGGCATATAGGTATGACAAGATGACGGGAATTGATCCATGGTTTTGGAATGATTTCCATCAAGACTTCTACTTCTATGTGTGCATGGAGAAGCCCAATAAGCCCCCAATTGTGCCAATGAAATGGATTGACTGGAAATTCTTTGAGGAAGGAAGTGATGGGGTCTATCCACAAGTTGTCAATGCTTGTAGGGATTTTGGGCTTAGGGAGCTCATGGGTTTCAAGTACGATTGGAATCAAGAGATTCTTTGCCAGTTTCATAGCTCCTATTACTATGACGCCAAGAAGGTGGCCATCTTTTGGACGACCGAGGGGGAGAAGTATGGTGTGGACTATATGACCTTCTCTAGGATCCTTGGTCTTGGTACAAATGATGAAGCACGCACTTGCATTCACAATGAGCCTCGCCTCAAGACAAGTGATGCAACCTTCATGTTCTTCAATCTAGTGTTGGCTCACGAAGGCAAAGCATCCAATTTGGTCCCCTACTACTATCATCTCAATGCTATCTTTAGGGAGACAATTGATCCAAAGGGAGGTGATGCAAACTCTTTGCACTCTTATGCTCTAAATCTTCTCAATCGCCTTGCTCCCGGGGGTGAGCCCTTTTGCATATTTGACTACATTTGGAATGAGCTAAGGCGGGCTATTAATGATTCTAGGAAGCATTTGCCGTATGCCCCGTACATCATGTACATGAATGAGAGAGTGACAAAGAAGACCTTTCCCAAGGATGTTGTTCATGAGCCTTTGCCTACAAGAGATCTAGGTCCAATAACAAGCCTCCACTCAAACCCGCAAGGCAGTCGGTGCGCACTCATGCTTCAACTAGTCATCATCCTCCTCCGTCCGGCTATCAACCAAGTGAGCGTTCCAAGCCGTCTATGATTAAGAAAGCCCTCAAGGCCACTTGGTGCATGTGCAAGAACACGGCAAATGAAGTGAATGAAACCGGCGTGATATCATTGAGATCAAGAGCTCCTTGGGTTTACCGACGGATCCCTATCGTGAGCTTCCCGACTTCCCAAACCCCTTTGAGGAATGGGATGCAGCTGATGGTGAAGAAGAAGCTCAAGCTCCTCATGTTGATCCATCCATGCCCAGCAGCTCCGCACGTCCTTCTCGCCGCTCTCGCCGCCATGATGATATTGATGAGGACGAGGAGACCGAGGAAGAGGAGCCGCTCGCCTACCGTGAGTATGACGACGACGATGAGGATGACGGCACCACCCCAGAGGACGACGATGATGAAGATGATGAGTAGATGTTCTTCATGACTGTTTCATTTCCTTTTTGGTGCTTGATGCCAAAGGGGGAGTGAAAGTATCTTTATGCTACTATTTGTGTATCGAACTTGGTTTGTAATGGGACTTAATTAGCACTTTGTGAGTTTGGAGACTTAGTGGTGTGGCTTGAGAACAATTTGGTTTGAATGCTTGTGTGTTGAACTTGTTTATTTTCAATCAAGGACATGATGTTAGTATGCTTAAACTGTTTCTGTGATGATTGTGAGTTTCTCAGTCAGAATGTGCGGACACTCCGCAAAAAATGAGCGGAAACTCCGCACCTGTGCAGTCTCTCCGTAGAATTCTGCGGAAACTCCGCACTAGTGCGGTAACTCCGCACATTTGTGCGGAAACTCCGGACATCCTGACTGAAAATCTTCCTTTGGTTATTTGTTGTGTGCTCATCATGTCATATGCATTACTTGGATCTAGCTACTTGTTTAAAATTATGTACAAGAGACCTTGTGATGAAAATGGAACTTCAAAGCTCAAATATGCATTCTTCAAAGGTAATAAAGGCAAGTCATATCTACACAAATTCATTCATTAAGATATTGTTTATGCTCTCATGTAAATTCCAAGTGTGTTGTCATCAATCACCAAAAAGGGGGAGATTGAAAGTACATTTGACCTCCTTAGTTTTGGTTGATTTATGACAAGTCACTTGGAAGACTAATGTGCTATGAAGAATTGTGTGTAGACGGTGATACAACATAAATAAGAAGCGGAGCACCAAAAGAGGAAATAAGGGACAACACAAGAACTCAAATGTTTTGATTTGTTTTAATGTTTTTATCCTTGAGTCAATAGGAAAAGCCGTACTATTAAGGGGGATTCGAAGTTTATTGGCTTGGTTGAAGATGAAGTGCTCATATGTCATAGGATAGATGAAAGAAAACCACCAACACATGCTTTCGAAACCCAAAACCAGCAGATGTGCGGAGTTACCGGAACTTTCTCCGGAGTTATTGCATGTCCGGAAACTTCGGACATTTGTGCGGAAACTCCGCACTTTGACAGCACAACGGCTAGTTTGTGGTGAAGGGGTATTTATACCCCCTCACCCCCTCCCACTCATATCTCTCGACCTAACTCAGAACAAAACACCTCTCTAGCATTCAAAGCTCCACTTTGCTCCCCTCTTGACTTCCCAAGTGAGATTTGGTGAGGGGATTGAAGTGAGATTGAAAAGAGAGCAAGGTTGAGTGCAAGCAAGTTGATTTCCCATCCTTTGAGCACTTCGTTCTTCGTCAAGTCTCAAAGGTTTGAGCTAGGTTTGAGTGTTTATCCTTGTAGATCAGCATCTAAGGAGTAACCTATTTCGAAGGTTTCACATTTGAAGCAAGTTTAGTTTGTCGAATTTCAGTTTAGTTTCCGGAGATTTTTGCGGAATCTCCGCACAAGTGCGGAGTTTCCGGACAAATCTTCGGAGTTTCCGGACATTGTAAATTTAACCTGTTTTATGTTTTGAAAAAGCTGCAGGTTGGACTATTCACCCCCCTCTAGTCCATCTTAGGTCCTTTCAAGCCAACTCCTGTTCCATATGGTTGCGTCTGATTCGTCTCCACGGGGGGTTTCGTGGCGGGATCGAGGAGGTTTAGGATGGGTGGTCCCGGCGCCGGAGCTTCTCTAGGGTTAGATCGCTTCGGGCAAAGGTGGTAACTTTTGGGTGGTCCGGGTTCAGCCGGGGGTTGTAGATCTCGTGTGCTGCTGCGGAATCGAGTATTTCGCTCAGGCGCGGAATAAATAATGCAGCCTGATGAGCTCCCATGATTGGCTGGATCGGAATATATTGTAGCAGCTCAAGCGATAGATGCCCGAATCTGTTGCTGCTGGGCGTCTCGACGCTACTCCACCTGGATTTATGCTGGCTGTACCTGTCATTGAATAGACATTCTTACTGCTTTATGTTTGGTGATACTCTTGTTATCCCGTGATGGGGGGCTGAATGTGTCTCTTTACATAGGCATGGTGTGATCGAGCGTTTGGTGTCTGTATAATTCTTTCTATTCTTTACTGACTGGAGCATTGACAGGTTAAAACATTGTGTGACAAGGCCAAGGAGATATTGATGGAGGAAAGCAATGTTCAGGTATGGCAGAGCTGTCACACAATTACTCAGCTTGTCTTATGGTTATTGCTCTATAATGTTCGTCTATTTACTGTTATGGTGATATCCATGTTTTGGGGGTCTATGGTTGGTTGCAGAAAATGATGAACACATGCTCCATAGTGTAATAACCCTAAAAATCCCTATGAAATGTTGAATGCAAAAATTGTGAATTTAAAAATTTTTGGTGAAATTGTGTGCATGCAAACCAACATATAAGATTGCTCTCTATTTTCCCCCTTTGCTCTTAGGCAAACTTAAAGTTAATTAAAAATAATTTGAAGTGCTAAGGATCAAATAGTGGTGATTTGGAGTTAATTTGGTTTTATTGGATTTTTGGTTGGTTTGAATTCAAATTCTAGATTTGAATTCAAACTCTAACTAAGCCAAACTAATTGTCAAACCCAGCTAACTCTTCGTGGGCCAAATTCCCTTCCCAAAAGTCTGAAACCAGCCCCTAAACTCCTTTCCCGAACAACCCAGCCAGCCAGCCCGGCCGGCCTTTCGGCCCATCGCCCGGCCCAGCAACCTCTTCCCCGCCTACCGTTTCGCCAGCCACTGACGTGCGGGGCCCGCACGTCAGCTTTCTTCTTCCTCCCCTTCTCTCTCGCGGCCGGCCGCGCGTGCACGCCGAGCGCGTCTGTGACCCCCGAGCCGGTCCCATCAACCCTTGTGCGGCCCGTCCGATGCGCGCCGCGTGTCCGCGAAAGCCTAGAGCCCCATCTCGCCGTCCGTGCCTTCGAGCCCTAGCCGAGCCCCAATAAAACCACCACATCCCCTTTGAGCCGCCGCCGCCCCTTGGGGTTTCCGATCCAGGGTTTCGAGGGGTGAGGAGAGGGAGAAGGAATTGGGGTTGGAGGGGAGAAGGAGAGGAGGACGGGTGAAGCAGAGGCGCTGCTTCCCCACGACGGAGCCGAGAGCCGCGGGCGCCGCCGCCGCAGAGGACGCCGAAGAGGAGCCGGGCCGGAGCTGTTCGTGGGAGCGCGAGGACCGCCAGGGCGCCGAACACCTTCCCCGAGCTGTAGCGAACCTCGACGTTACCCAAAGTGAGCCGCCGTCGCCGACCTCCCTTTCTCTCCCCTGTTTCCGGCGTAGCGCCGCCGCGCCGCCCTGCTAGCCGCCTCTGGGACCCGGTCTTCCAGCCGTGGCCATCTTCGTCTGCAATACCCCGTCGCGCCGCTATCACGCCCGCAAACCACCGTCGCCGATCTTGCAGCCGAGGCCGCCGCGGCCGAGCCGTGCTCGCCGCGCGCGAACGCCGAAGCCGTGTCGCGGCCACGGGCAACCGTGTGCCCGCGCACGCGCACCCAACCAAGGCCACTGACCAGAGCTGACCGTTGACCGATGACCAAGTCAACGCTGATGTCAGTAGAGCCCACTGCTGACGTCACCCTAGGCGGACCCCACTGCTGATGTCAGCAGGCTGTTTTTTGTCCGGTTTTCTTTTTCGAAATTATTTAATATTTTTAGAAAATGATTTAAACTTCCAAAATTAATAATAAATCAATCGTAGCTCAGAAAAATATGAAACCAGTTTCTATATTTTTATAAAATCATGATCTATGCGTTAGTGTAGTGTTTGGTGTTCTTTGGGTCTTTCTTTCTCGCTGTTTTAGTGTTTCCTTGCTAGTAGCCGCGTCTTATTTTATTTATCGCAACCCTAGGAGCCCCGGAGGGCCAGGAGGAGCCGGACCACTATGACTACAGCTTCGAGGAGGACGAAAAAGCCTACCCAGGTTCACACCCGACCATCCTCTGAAATACCTATTAGACATGCAACTAGTATGCTAGCGCTTTACTTTATATGCATGTTGATATGCCTGCGCTGCCATTTAATTACCCTGTTTCCTTGCTACCTATTATCCACTTTATGAGAATGCTATGCTATGCATGTGTTGGGGATGGTTGTGATTGATCTTCTTGGCGTGAGTTGGGGAGGGCATGGGCAGGTGTAGTGCAGCTAGGTGGTGGAAGCGAGTGATAACAACCCGATCTTTTGATTGGGGTGCTTGGGACTACACTCGGGTAGTCCCTATGGGGTACCTGTTGCTGGTACATGGTTACTTGGTTATTTAGGTATCTTGAGGAGTTTGGGCGGCAATACCTGGAATGGGTGCCGATTGCGGACCGTTGCGGCGGATCGCTCATGACGTTGATACTCGCTTTCACCAATAATTAAGGACTGAGTCGGTATCCAATTTCGGCCGTGGACCACCGTGCTCACCATCTACCCAGAATGGGGAGGGTTCCAGCAAGCCTACTCTAGTGCGGGGCCGAGACTGTAGGAGATTCAAGTTTGATATGTGTAAGGGGGACTCGTTGCGGCGTACTCTCCCTGATTTACCATTGCCCCCGACTGGCCCCGGTGGGAAGGTGTCACACCCCTGGGGCAGATGTTAGTTCAGATGTTTCCCGAGCCCAGGGAGACAGGATTAGCGCCGTTACTATTTAGGTTCTTTGCTTTGGGCTGTGTCTCAGATTGGATGCTGACTAGCCTTGCAACCCGGATGGATTCCAGGAGTGCCACCTCTGCAGAGTGAAAACTATAAGTATAGCCGTGTCCACGGTTACGGACGACCCGCTTCTGATAAGCCCCGACAGCTTGGGAATCTGCTTTCTTACCTCATCCTTG
>OAMR01000160.1:1779611-1798505 GCA_900205405.1 Echinochloa crus-galli | reverse complement strand
AAACCCTGGCTCAAACCTTGATTTATTTTACTCCTCTAGTTTAGGCCACTTTAAAGCTTGCATCATATTATGGTTGGTGACGTGGACCTGTCCCATTCCTTGGGGACAGACCTTGGGCACACAGGAGAAGACCCCGACCATGAGTTCAACCAGGATGGATGGTACGACTAAAGGTTGCGCGTGCGCTCAAGGACGCCTGTGGAGTGGACCCAGATGATTTAGCTACCGAGCCATAGCTGTTTCTCATTGTCGATTTAGCCTAGAGGGCTTGTACCAGACCGCTATGTTCTATTATGTTATGTAATGAACCTTTATCGTTGTATGGATGTGATATTCGACTGAGATGAGTTCTGTACGAGATAGCTGCTATTCCTGGGACTATCTCAAGGGTACAGGGAGTCGGATTCTCGTAATTGGGAATCTGGTTCGTTTCAGTTGGTATCAGAAGCATACTTGACCGTAGCGCGCAACCTATAGAATGGAAACCTAGGAAAGAAGCTCTAACTGAGTCTCTCGTTTTATATGAAAACTCCTTGGACTGTTTTGAAAACTATATTACTATAACCCTCAACTATTTACACTGTTTTACCCTTACCTTACCTTAGTAACTTGCTAACTTACTAACAACCCCTATAACTTCTGGCAGATGGCAGCAAGAGCAGAGGAAGATCGCCAGATGATCAGGACCACCGGAGCAGACTGCGGAGGTCTGGCAGTGCTGTTGAGAGAAGTGCTTCAAGTGGTAGGGATAGACGTTGATAACGTCTTCTACGAAGGATGGACCTACGGGCTAGGAGAGGGAGTACTCACCAAGTTGCAGATGGTCGTACCACATATCATTGGACGCCTAAGATCACTGAGACTTCAGGCAGCAGCCAGTGAGAGCACCTTCAGTCGGGCAGTGCAGACAGTTGCTATGAGGATACTTCACCTAGCCACCCTCGTGTACCGGGAGCAGCTTCGCAACACTCATTTTTGGTACCTGCCAAGGGCACTCGAAGACCCAGAAGACCGAGACGCTGTTCACACACTAGCTCACGCAGCTGACAGAGAGAGGAACACAACTTTGCGGACCACAGTGCAGTGCTTGATTGAGCAGGACTACCTCAACGTGGGCTTAGAAGAGAAAGTGGTTGCTCTGAGAGAGAGACTGTGGACAAACGAGAACAAACTGATGGACAGAAACAGGAGGATTGAGGGACTAGTGGAGCGCCTTGAAGCCAAAGAACAGATGATCTATCTGCTGGAACAGGAAGCGATCAACATGAGAGACATGTCCGAGCTGATTGTGGCAGCTCAGCAAGCTCGTGACTTCAGGCTTCAAGATCAGATCTCTGAGAGAGACAAGACTATAGCAGCTCAAGAGGAGAAGATTCAGGAACTGAAGGAAGAACTGGCCTACATGGGAGACTTGCAGTCAGATTTGCAAGGGGAGCTGGATACACTTAAGGACAAGAATTCTCGGAACTACCAGCTCATGAAGTTCCTGTGAGTACATCAACTCATGTCACAAGATGAAGCAAAAAGAACCCTCAGCAGCTGGGTAAGGTCAGACAGAAAGAGAGTGGCAGAAGTGATTTCACTGAACCAGGAGCTTCCAGAAGCACGCAGAGTCGAGCCCCGTATAGAGAACTACCAGGTTACACCAAGTCAAGTGAAGCCCATACACTTGAGACCAGTACTACCACACCTGAGGCAGAAAAACTGGCACGTGAGTTGGCACCACTGCAAGCACATATTGCAGAGTCAGAAGCTGAGACTTCGAGGTTGGCAGCGCGCCTCGTGGACACTTACAGCAGCAGGAGGCAGTGACAGAAGTGTCAGACAGAGGGAAGATCATGAGGTTGGCAGCGCGCCTCACAGGCTCTTTTAAGCGACAGCAGTCAGTACCAGCTTATGTACCGAGATGATGAGTCTTGTATCTATCTCTATGAGCAGTTGTTTAGTAGTAGTGTTCATGACCACCCTTTTGGCTCAGCCACAATGTAGCATTCGCATAGATGTACTAATCCCCAAGGTTTCAGGAGTTGGCCTCGGGATAGTACCCATGTCTAGGCTGTAATGCTGTGATGAGTGATCGGTCCTTGTGGCTGTTCTTGCTGTTTTATCGATCTTTTTATTGAGTGTACTCTAGTGTTGAGTCTGTTTTCATGTGTGCAACTCCTATTGTAGATTTCGTTCCCTCTAACCCTTAATTGACCGCCACGATATCTGCTTTGTGAAATTTCAGCACCATGTCGATCCGAAGATCCAACCGCCTGCTCGCACGTTTTGAGCAAGTTGAGCAAGAAGAGGCAGCTATGGCAGACAGGTGCAGAGGCCGTGCACGCGGGAGGGCACCCGCAGTTGGCAGAGACAGGGGCCGTGGACGCGCAGCTGGAGCGCTCCAGCCCGAGGACAACGTTGCAGAATGTGAAAGAGAAGCCGAAATGGGAGAACAAGGAAGGGCACCTCAGCAGAACCAGGTCGCAGGTGGGGATGCGCCACAGCCAGATGCAGTACCACCGCCGCCGCCCAAGTTGGCAGCAGTAATGACCACTCAGACTCAACTGATGCAGCAAATGGCGCAGACTAACGCTCAGATGATGCAAGCAATGCAACAAATCCAAGGGAACCAGAACCAGAACCGTTAGAGTCCCCGTGAGGAAGACCTGCAGAGGAAGATTGAAAGGTTCATTCGCTTGAAGGCTCCTACCTTTGACTACTCAGACGAGCCACTCGACGCGCACGACTGGCTACGCACCATTGAGACCAAGCTGGACTTGACCAACTACATAGAGGAGGAGTGTATGGCTTTGGCAGCACACCAGCTGGAGGGAGCAGCAAAGGCGTGGTGGGAGAGTTACTGTGACTCTCACGCAAACCCTGCTCAGATCACTTGGCTTGAGTTTT
The DNA here is from genome assembly GCA_900205405.1 of Echinochloa crus-galli. NCBI lineage: Eukaryota > Viridiplantae > Streptophyta > Magnoliopsida > Poales > Poaceae > Echinochloa > Echinochloa crus-galli. The sequence goes on along the minus strand of OAMR01000160.1, from coordinate 1,795,613 downwards.
GTGAATCTTTCAAAGAGTACCACATCCCAGAGCAATTGATGGTGCATAAAGCAATGGAGTTCCGAACGATGACCCAAGGCAGCATGTCCGTAGCTGAGTACGCTCGACACTTTGCCAAGATGTCGAGGTACGCCCCAGAAGACGTTGCTACTGAAAAGAAGAAGCAGTTTTGGTTTCAGCGTGGCTTACACAGAGGTCTGAGGACAGCGCTTGCAGCAAGTTCACACAGGTCACTCCGAGAACTGATTGACAGGGCTATCGCAGTAGAGAAGGAGAGAGTGGGTCTGGAGGACACTTGGAGAGAGAAGAAGAGAAAGGCTGAACAGCTGCACAACCACAGACTGAGTCAGAGGCCGAGGAGTGGCCAGAGCAACATGCTCAGGAGAGGCTTCCAGCAGGGCAACAGCCAGGGGAGCTCAGGATTCAACCGCAACAACTACTCAGGCAACCGTGGAGGAAGCAGCAGCTTTGGCAACAGAAGCAACAACTACAACAACTTCAGCAACAGAAACAACTACGCTGGACAGGGAAACTCAAACTTAAGGCCGAACAACACGCCCAGAGTTGGCGGAGGGATCTCAGTAGTTTGCTTTGCTTGTGGAAAGCCCGGTCACAAGTCCTTTGACTGTCCTGAGAAGAAGGACAAGCAGACCCCAGCAAAGGCACCGGCACCTGGTGGACAAGACAGACAACCAGCTTCGGCTCAGAGAGGACGCCTCAACCACTTGACAGAGGAGGAGGCCGAGGACGCTCCCGACATCGTGCTCGGTGAGTTTCTAGTAAATGGCATTCCAGCTTCGATACTGTTTGATTCTGGTGCAACTGGATCGTATATTTCTTAAAAGTTTGTGAAAGAGCAGTCTCTCCCCACTACCTTTAGGAAAAGACCTATAGTCACAACCTCTCCTCTAGGAGAACTTCAGTGCACCCATGAGTGCCAGTCCATAAATATGGAGCTAGGAGGATTAGGATTCTCCGCAGACCTGACAGTCCTGAAGTCGGATGGGATTGACATAATCTTGGGAATGGATTGGTTAGCAGATCACAAGGGAGTAATCAGTTGCTCGCCGCAATCAATTGAACTGACACACCCCAGTGGAATGAAGGTGATAGTAAAACCACAGAGAGTGAACACCGGACTCCGAAAGAACGTCACCAGAGAGTTTGTATACTCGCTCAAGGAGAAGACTTTGGAGGAAGTTCCTGTTGTCTGTGAGTACCCGGACGTGTTTCCAGAAGAACTGCCAGGGCTACCACCTGATCGAGATGTGGAGTTCATAATTGAGTTACAACCAGGCACAGGGCCTATTGCCAAAAGACCTTACAAAATGTCAGTAGAAGAGCTTGAAGAACTCAAGAAACAGCTGAAGGAAATGTTAGAGAGTGGGGTAATTCGCCCGAGTGCATCCCCATGGGGATCACCAGTGCTGTTCGTAAAGAAGAAAGATGGATCTATGCGCTTGTGCGTGGATTATCGATCCCTGAACTCAGTGACTATCAAGAACAAGTACCCACTACCCCGAATTGATGATCTGCTGGACCAGTTGAAGAGAGCCAAGTACTTCAGTAAGATAGATCTGAGGTCAGGTTACCACCAGATGAAGATCCGGGAAGGCGACATTCCCAAGGCAGCTTTTGTTACATTGTACGAGCAGTACGAGTTCACCGTTGTGTCCTTTGGATTGACCAATGCGCCTGCTTACTTCATGAACATGATGAACAAGGTGTTCATGGAAGAATTGGACAAGTTTGTGGTAGTATTCATTGATGACATACTGGTTTACTCGAAGACAGCTGAAGAACATGAGGAGCACCTGAGAATATTGCTAGAGAAACTGAGGCAGCACCAGCTCTATGGGAAGTTCAGCAAGTGCGAGTTCTGGCTGGAGAAAGTAGCCTTCTTGGGCCACGTGTTGACAGCCGAAGGTGTAGCAGTGGATCCAGAAAAGATCGAGGCAGTAGCAGAATGGAAGCAGCCCAAAAGTGTCACAGAGATCCGAAGCTTTCTGGGATTAGCAGGTTACTACAGGAGGTTCATTGAAAACTTCTCCAAGATTGCGAAGCCAATGACAGAATTGCTCAAAAACAACGTTCTGTTTGAGTGGACAGACAAATGCGAAGAGAGTTTTCAAGAACTCAAGCATAAGCTTACTACCACACCGGTGCTGACTTTACCGGACATTCGCAAAGACTTTGTGGTATACTGTGATGCATCCAGGCAAGGATTGGGATGCGTGCTGATGCAAGAAAGAAAGGTTGTAGCCTATGCTTCACGACAGCTGAGGAAACATGAAGAGAACTACCCTACACATGACCTAGAGCTAGCTGCAGTGGTACATTCTTTGACGATTTGGAGGCACTATCTGATTGGCAACAAGTGCGATATCTATACAGATCACAAGAGCTTGAAGTACTTCTTCACCCAATCAGAACTGAACATGAGACAGAGAAGATGGCTAGAATTGATCAAAGACTACGATTTGGAGATACACTACCATCCTGGCAAGGTAAATGTAGTAGCTAATGCCCTGAGCCGAAAGAGTTACTGCGATAACTTGATGGTAGAGGAAGAACAGCCAGAACTGGCAAAGGAGTTGTACATGCTGAAGCTCGAAATAGTGGAATAAGGTAAACCCGAGGAAATGAGGGTGAAGTACAACCTGGAAGACAGAATCAAAGAAGCTCAAAGGAAGTGCCCGGAAATTCAGGAAGTAAAAGAGGATATCCAGCGAGGAGTAGCACCCGACTTCCGGGTAGATGAAGCAGGAACAGTGTGGCTGAAAAATCGTATCTGTGTGCCACAAGATCAAGAGCTCAGGAAGACCATACTGGTAGAAGCTCACGAGTCCAAGTACTCTATCCAACCCGGATGTACCAAGATGTATCAAGATCTGAAGGACAGATTCTGGTGGAAGAAAATGAGGGAAGATATAGCAGAATATGTGGCCAAATGCGATTCCTGTCGAAGAATCAAGGCAGAACACCAGAGACTAGCATGACTACTAAAACCATTAGAAATTCCAATTTGGAAGTGGGAAGATATCAGCATGGACTTCGTGGTTGGCTTACCACGTACTCAGAAAGGGAATGATGCCATTTGGGTCATAGTTGATCGTCTGACTAAGGTAGCACACTTCATTCCGGTCAAGAGCAACTACACAGTGGACAGACTGGCAGAGCTGTACATTGACAATATTCTCAAACTACATGGAGCACCCAGGAGTATAGTGTCCGACCGAGGACCACAGTTCACGGCTTAGTTCTGGAAGAGCCTACACCAAGCCATTGGGACTACCTTGGAGTATAGCACAGCTTACCACCCTCGGACCGATGGACAGACCGAAAGAGTGAACCAAATTCTTGAAGATTTGCTGAGAGCCTGCGTACTTGAATACAGCTCAGACTGGGAGAAAAGTCTATCCTATGTAGAGTTCTCTTACAACAACAGCTACCAGACCAGCTTGCAGATGTCACCTTTTGAGGCACTATATGGCAGAAAGTGCAGAACACCTCTGATGTGGTCAGAAGTAGGAGAGCGAACGTTCTTTGGACCTGACATGATTGTCGAGGCAGAGGAAAACGTGGCCAAGATCCGCGAACACCTAAAGACAGCTCAGAGCAGGCAGAAAAGTTACGCTGACAAGAGGAGACGAGACCTAGAGTTTGAAATAGGAGACTACGTCTACCTGAAAGTGTCACCCCTCAGAGGACACAAGAGGTTCCAAGTGAAAGGAAAACTGGCCCCTCGTTTTGTTGGGCCATACCAGATTCTGAAGAGAGTAGGAAAGCTAGCCTACAAGCTAGACTTACCTGAAGACCTAGCGGGAGTGCACCCAGTGTTTCACGTGTCTCAGCTGAGAAAGTGTTTGAGAGTTCCAGAGCATGAAATCAAGGCAGAGGCACTGGACCTGCAGGACACCTTGGAGTAGGGCTGGACAAAATGCTCGAAGCTCATTAGCTCGCTCGGATCGCAGCCGATTCGGCTCGGCTCAGCTCGGTGCATATTTCTAACGAGCCGAGCAAGAGTTTTTGCTCGTTAGTATAACGAGCGAGTTTGAGCCGGCTCGCGAGCTGCTCGCGAGCCAAACGAACTAGAAGGTTTAATAGACTGATGAATAAATTACTAATTAATAATAATATATGTATACTATATGTGCAGTTCTAGATGATGCTATGGTTATATTCTATTATTATAGTATGATAGGGTAGATTTTGAAGGTATTAAGACCATATAGATAATAAAATTTCTTGTATTATATATATTATTACGGTAATTTTAGATTTAACTCTAGCTTGCGAGCTTAACGAGCCGAGCCGAGCCAGAATTTTTGCTCGTTTCCTCAACGAGCCGAGCCGAGCTGGCTCGTTTGGCTAACGAGCTTGAACGAGCCGAGCCAAAACGAGCCGAGCTCGCTCGATATCCACCCCCTACCTTGGAGTACCTGGAGTACCCGTAGAAGATTCTGGACAGAGCAGTCAAAGAAACCAGAAACACCACTATCCCGTTCTGCAAAGTACTGTGGAGCAATCATTCTGAAAGGGAGGCCACCTGGGAGAAGGAGTCAGTGCTTAGAGAGAAGTACCCCCACCTTTTCAATCCATAGGTATTCACAAATCTCGAGGACGAGATTCTTGTGAGGCGGGGAGACTGTAATCTATACTATAAAAGAGAATGAGATTTGGGAGATTTCCCACCGGTACCCATACCCACGTATACCCACGTATGACCTCCGAACCACACAGGCGCGAGGCCGAAACCCTAAACCCATTCCCCCGTCTTTCTCCCCGCCGCCGCCCCCTCCCTCTCACCATGCTGCTAGCCCCTCCGTCGTTTCCTCGCAGGAGCAGCCACCGCGGGTCAGCTCCGCCCTCCCCACCCGCAGGCGCCGCCGGTCCGCTCCGCCCTCCCCACCCGCGTTCGTCCCTGCCCGCCGCAACGACTCGGTGTGGAAGCCGACGAGCGGGCCCAGCAGGCGCGTCGTCTCGACGTCGGAGAGCGAGCACCCACCAGGTATGCCCGCCCGGCCGCGCCGCCCCCTCCCTCCCTCTGTGGCGAGCACGGCGGCCCATCGTTCAGATCAAGCCGCGGCGACGGTCGCTCTGTGGCTACTACCTCCGCACGGGCGCCTGCGGCTTCGGGGAGCGCTGCCGCTACAACAACCACCACGACCGGGCGGCACTTAGGTAAGCGTGAGCCCTGTTTGCCGCGGTTCTCCCTCGCTCCGTCCTGATCTGATGCAGTTCTTAGCGCGACACTTGTGAAATTCGCCTTAAGCCCGTGGTATCTTGTTATTAGTGATTGGATGCAAACGTCAATTTCTCGATGGGATGCGGATGGCAGACTGTGCAACCCAAATCGATGCGAGACCTCTTCTGCCCTCGCCATCCATTCAACAGGTTAGATGTATGCCTGTGTGTTTCGATTTATGTCATCTGAAGTCTACTTTGGTTGTCCTGATTGGCATACGGGAACGTTATGTTCTCATATTAAACTGTTATTTTTGTTGGCTCCATCTGAAGTTACTTTTGAATGGTTCATGTTGGCTCTCATATTAAATTTTTGGTGCTTTTGAATTGTTATTGTTCAAAGTGATCTATTTCCTCGTGTAGGCTTCATCAGCCTTTCATCTTAGCAACTAATAAATGGAGCATTTTTGTTTTGTTTTTTGCATTTTGTAGGTTGCCCTGAAGACACTTTTGGTGGTCCATTGGTTTCTCCGCTAAGGTGATATTACATTCTGTGTAGAGTTCCAATTAAATCTCACCTCTTGTTTTATGGAGGGTGATTGTTGTAGGCTCATTCCATAATTTGGCACTAACAGAGTATGTCAGCTGGGCACAAGAGATCACAATCAATCCATGTTGAAGGGGTATCTGATCCCTTACTGGTTAGTTTCAGAGGCTTGTTCTTGTGATAATGGCCTGTATGGCCTAATGCATCCTCAACAAATATTAACCTGTTAATAGCTATTGTCTCATTTCATAATTTTTGTTATCTGCCATCTCTATTTTGAATGTAGTTGATGTGGCAGACTCAATAGTGAGCTTCACATGGTAATTGAATGAGCTGGTATCAAAATTATGCATAAACTATTTTTATCTGAATTGCTTGAGTGGTGCATATTTTAGTTAGGTCTGAAACTGGAATTATGTTCTAAATATATCATTGCCAAGCTATAGTTTTCTTATTACAATATCTTGATAGTGTAGAGATTTCAGGTGGGTTGACGGAAGTGCAAGACAAGTAAAAAAAATCTAAAAATAGAATGAAAATTTCTAAATTAGTTTGATATCAGTGTAGATTGTAGAGTTTCTCGAGTCATTGCCAAACAATCTTAGTATGAGTCTCTTTGTAATGTAACCTGTATGACAGAGCTTTTCCTTCCGTAAAAAAAGCTATTGGATTACCATTTGGAAGAAAAAAAGATTCTTATTTGCTGCAGTAAGTCTCACCTTCCGAATTGAAAGCTTAACTCAAGATTTGTCTTGTTATAAAAAAACCTCAAGCTTCGTGAGCAATCAGAGTGGTTTAGAATCATAAAATTTGGTTTATGGCCTCTAGGAAAGATTTATCTTTTAATCAGTTTTGAATGCCCTGTAATATTTGCTTGTATACAAACGTTCTATAATGACTATGTAATATATTTTGTAGGGTCATCTCCCTGCAATGAATTGCATGTGAGATAAGATTGTCACTATTTAGTTGATCTAGGCCTAAAAATCGCATTACTTTTTAATATAGTACAGCCAAGCATACATTGGTATATATGTTATCATTGTATATTCATTATACAGCTACATCACTTTTTTTTGTCAGTGTAATTTTCTTATTTATAATTCCTTCATTGCAAATACAGTTAGTGTGGTAATTTACAAATACTCAAAAAGTAGTATGTTATATTTGCGCTTCAGTTTTGGTTGGATTTATCAGTTAGTTAAAACCTGTGGTGTGCTATGGAAAGCCCCTATAAGGTTTCTGGGTTGGAAGGGTACAAATCCACTCTTTGCTTAGGGCATACACCTGTAGATGGTTGCTTCTTCTCATTCTCTCATGTCACTTTATGTTCATGTTTTCTGGTTTTCTGTTGACACTGATAGAAGAAGTTCCAGAATCTGAAGGAAATGGCGGTGCAGAATGGGTGAAGGAGGTGGCGACTTTTCCTCCGGGTAAACTACCTTCCTTTACTTAAAATACATCATTTCGTTCCCCATGTTTGGTTGATATTTGTAAGGTACTTTCTTCTTCCTATGCTTTAGAAAATTCTAACATGTCATGTGCCTTGTTGCACAAATTTTTTACTCTAACGGCTGTCAAAAACAAGCATGCTTCAACCTCATCCGGACTGGTCAGTGTATTTCCTACTACCAGCAAGGAAAATAAGTTCAGCACATGTACTAAATCATTTTCTTATTTTGGATTACTTTATATTTTATAGTACATCATGTTGTATTCTTTCTATGAATAAATTGGGGTGGCAGTTTCAGTTGCCCATTATTTTGAACATTCCTTTTGGATATCATCTACACAGTTAACTATATGAGCTGTGTTTGTGCAAGGCCCAATAAACTGCTAATGAGGATGTGTCTGGTTACTGGTTAGCAACACAGACTGACCACACAAGCTGGGTTTGGCTTGCTTGGTTTTTATTTTTGGTTCATGCTATCAGTAGCTTGATAATGTTAGTACTAAACGTCTAAACCTCAATGCCTTGTGCGGGCCTTAGAACTTTTAAAGTTGCTGGTCGCTTTTAAAAGTTGCAGCAAGAGAATTTTTGTTTTTCGTTTTACTTGAACCAATCATCTTGTATTTTGGTTTTTATTTTGCTGTAGGAGAATGCCAGATCTACCTAAAAATTAGAAGATAAAAGATTACCTTTGATATCAGATTTACCTATACCACTAATACCTGGCATCGATCTTTGTTGTTCTGAATGTTTGCTACATGAATCTTCCAGAGTACTACTAATATATTCATTACTACTATCTACTCTTCCAAAGTCAGACGATGTTGACACATCATCTGCTCAATTTAAATCGTGAGGAAGGATTTAAGGTATTTATTTACAGATTACCTGATGAAGGATTCAAGGGCTTAACATGGACCGTAACATTGAGTTGCTAAGACAAGTGAGAGAGGCCAACAGTATGCTGGTGTTGGCGGTCGTTACAGCCCAATTTCGACACCAATACTCGGGATAAAATGAGAGACTATGCAACAATCCATGTACTTAGGTTTGATTTCTAATAAAGTTCCACGAGTTTTGGTGAGTGTCATTTTGCAGGTACAATATCACGAAAGACGTGCTATAGGGGTCGGAAATGACCGAATCGGCCGAACGACACGTTCGGCCGGTTACCCCCCTTAGCCGTACGGGCCAGCGGGAGCCGCCCACGTCACCGCCAACTGAACGAACACATCATCCGCCATGTGGACGACCGCCAACTCAACCAAACCCGTGCCACGTCACTTCTGGCCATGCCACATCACTCAACAGGGCGGTTCGGCCGAACCGACCCCAGGCCAGCACCGCCTCCCCAAGGCCAATCTCAGGCGTCCAAGCTAAAGACGGTGGATCCAAGGGTTCGGCCAAACCCCCTGGTTCGGCCGAACCGACCCTGGCGCCCGAATCACCAGGGGGTACCCCCCTGGTCCCTTGGCGGTTACTCCAGCTTCAACTGTCATTTGCAGCTATAAATAGAGGGCCACACTCACTTGTAAACACACACCACAAGCCAAGAGCTCCATTTCCACTTTTCCTTTTAGTAGAGTTAGGATAGTTTAGTTGGGAGTTAGAGTCGAGTCGAGCTGTGCCTCGGAGGTTCCGGAGTCGTCTTCAGAAGCTCTGGTAATAGCTCTTGTATCTTTTACTTTATCTTTTGTTGACATTTGAGTTATCAATATAGTTATCTACTTTGCTCTACTTCTGTCTTATATAGTTGCATCTACTTTATTCTAGTTGCTTCTATATTGTGTTTAGACTATAGTTGGTTCTAGTTCTTAGTGCTTCTAGTTCTTGCTTAAGTCTCTGTCTCTATTGGTTCTTCGTTCTTGCTTACTACTTGAGGTGAATTGTCGCTGAGAGTAGTAACGAGGGTGCTTGCTTCTGCTAGCGGAGTGTGTAGTTATTGATCTGTGTAGGAGTGGTTCCTAGACTTGTCAGTAATCTTAGTTTCTACCCGTCGCAACGGAGGTGGTAGTCGGGAGGTGGTGACAGCCCTTCCGGTCGTTGTAGTCCATCACGTTAGTTCCGGTGCTTTAGGACCCAAGGTTCAGGGTAGTCGGCACCCCTTCTCATCCCTTTCTGTGTGTCGGAGGCCCTGTAGTCCCCAAGAAAGACAATAGACTTACCCAGACCTTTTAGTGCTGGCTCTATAGCCACTGTACCTCTAACCACTTGACTTAGGTAGATAGAGTCCCAGGAATCCTTTATCTCTTCTCGTTGTCCTCCCAACTATCTATACCTTCTCTCATCTATCCAAGCCTCCTTGAGCTGTGTGTGTCACGGTATATCCACGGTGATTCTGTGCGCTTGCAGGATATTTCTATATTTTACTAAGCCATAAGGAAAACCACTGAACACTCCTTGCATCCAGTATCGGGATTCCCCAATTCTGATATTGGATCGTAAGAAGTGCCAACAGCTGGTACTATCAAAGGTTTTCTGTCCCCTCATTTAGTGCTTCCACCTCATCCATCTTGTGATTTGCTTCCCATACCGATATTAGATTTGATTTGGTACTCACATTGCTGCGTGTTGCTCGCGGTTGGCCGGTGAATTTGGCAATGGAGACTACTGGTTTGTGTGCATCTCAATTGGGCGACAAGGGGAAAAGTCCTACCGAGGTATCACGCCATTTGACACACTGTTCATGTTATACTATGGCATTGAGTTCATATCTTTATTGTGGCATTGAGTTCATATCTGTGCTGTAGCATTGAGTGTGAAAGAAGGTTGGATTATTGTGGTCTCAGATTTCATATCTTTTATAAATTATGCTTTAGGTGGCTTATCATTGCAATTATACTAGGTTACTGATTGCATAAGGTCTTTTGAGGTGACACAATTCTTTGTTAGGCAATATTGGAGAATTTGTAATTATAGTTCAGTTAGAAATACCAGCAGGCTTGTTACTCAGGTATTTGTAAAATAAATATAGGATTCAGAAGCACCGATCATTGTTTCTCTGATAGGAATGACTTGGATGTTGTAACTACACTCTCTTTTCTACAGAATTATGGTCTTGTAGAATCTAAATTTTTCTGGAGCAATTTTCTGCAAGTGAAGCTTGTGTGAGTATAAACATCTGTTCTAGATGTATCCTTTTTTTCTGTATTACATCACATGAGTGTTCAGTATGAATGTTGAGTGCAACCATGCTATCATAGCTTAAAGTGGTAGTATCATAACTGTGTTCAGGCCTTGGAGCTACCATCATGAATGAAATATAGGCCGCTTGGAAATATTCATGCAAACACTGTTGAACCGCAAGATTGTATGACTACTTTTGTTTGATCAATTAGCATCTGAACCAATATTTTCTGCTAAACTGGAGGAATTCATTATTCTTTCAGAAAGAAAATAATAGAAAAATTGAGTGAACTTTGGTTTGTCAAAAGGGCTGGGCCATGGGTGTTAGGCAGTGCTTAGGGAGCCCTTGTACATCTTGCTGATGTTCTGGATGCCATCCTTGTGCAGGTGTATCTCTCCTCTCTGATCGGTTTACTTGATGTTGCTGGAAGCCAAGGAGAGGTGGACTACATTAGTGGACACTATCAACTCAATTTTCAAGAGATGGAAAGTTGGATGAAGCAGAATGGTATCTTAAGGTGACCTCGCTATGGATAGGTATAAACAGGTTACTTATTTTTGGCTAACCACAATCATGTGGACGTGCTGTTACCTGGACTCAGATCAAACATTATGCAGTTATATGGATTACTACAGAAAAGTAATTGTTGGGTAACATTGATCAGGTAACTTGAGATAAAGCAGCAGATGGAATTATGCAACTCATTATTTCCGAAATGCTAATATAGAATCAGTGAGAGTGTAGCATACCTGCATACAGGAGACACTGAATTATGGGAATACGCTGCTGTTAAGTTTGGTCGATATTAGGTAATGCAAAAGCCACCCTTATCTTATTGACTTGTTACTGGAATTCTCATGGTGCTTGATTGATTATTAATGTTCTGTGTAGGCTCCGTTAGCAATGTAGGGAATATTTTTTGAACTCCTGCTGAAATGTTTTCGGAAGAACCTATTCCAGAAATTATGCAGTTTTAGTTCCCTCATTATGTGTTGCTACTGTGGTTAACAGAAAGCATATATTTGTAGAGATCAACATGACTGAGCGATTGTCATTTACATATATATTCTGTAGGCTTGTCATTGTCACCTGCTTGAAGCGCATGATTTTTCTGACCATATTGCAGTTTGAGCAATTAGCTAGATGCTGGTAGCTAGCTGTCTTCTAAGGTATCGCCTTATTTCAAATCTCCGTACTCTTATGTCAATCTGATTTTTATTGGACTGTAGGTGTCTAAGGCATGTTAATCCTTCGAGCAATCAAATATGATGTTTACTGGACGCACTTTTACCTCTTTTAACAGCAAGGCCAGGCGGTGCACACTATGAGGCAATCTGTCTCCAAAGTAATTCAGTGCGTGGGCCATTTCCTCGCCAGGTGAATTATCATCGCTGCACCATATGATGCACACAAATCATTTGTAGTATTGCCTGTTTGAGACTTTCGCTGGAATTGTTTCACAATTATCATTAAATTAGCCACCCTACTTGTTATGTAGCACCAAAATGCGTGTTTCTGGTGATGCTAGGTTTTTGTTGTATCTGAATTAACCACCCTACTTCATGTTAACTTTTTAATGCATTTTCCTGCCATTTGATCATAACTAAGGTTTTAGTAAGAGATCAAGCTAACAAAGTTGACCATGCATGCATGTGTTTTGTGTTTAGATGATTATGCACTTAAAATTTGGTCACTGAAAACTGCACTCAAAGTTTCTACGATCTGAAAAAAATAGCTCATCATTTTTACACCCTTGATAATTGTACATACCATTCATTTGCTTAATTTTTTGCCTGCAACATACGGATGAGGGATGACGATATGATGAACCATGGAGCTGTTATCTGTTAGGACATTGATGTATATTGATGATGTTCCAGATAGAACCTTTTGAAATCTTGGTACATTGAAAGTTGTCCTTGTCTATTACTGACCCATATCTTGTTCTCTGTATGAATAGGCTGTTGAGCATTGCTCTCCACCTGAATTAGTGGACTACTGAATGCATGCTGCAATATTTTAGGAGATTGTTTCAGTTTTTTATGAGGGGGCCTGTAAAGCTGTACAAGATCCTATTTCTCTAACACACAGCTCGAACGTGAAAGATAAAGGTTATCTTCTGATCTATAGTGATTGTTTGATTTTCTAGATATAGCTTAATGATTATCTATACAAGGCCATTCTTTTTTTGGGTATGAAAAGCTGAAAATAATAACAGAATTATATGAATTACTAGGATTGGCAATTGGATAATGAAACGAAGCTCATGTGGGTAATATAAGCTCAAGTTGTGACCTTCATGGTTTCAGTATTTCTTGTCTAATATGGTCCCTTTCATGCATTTTAACAGATTAGTAGGTAGTACTTGGAAATATAAAACCTGTAAATGAAACATCCAATATTCCATAGGCTATGCCCGTCGATTTGTTTCTTGCATTCTTACAGCTATGTTTTCTTTGTAGTGAGGTGACGCAGATCTGGAGATGGCTATTGGGAAGGTTCAACAGGAGCATTTAAAACAATGGAACAAGCAGGATATATTGATTATGAAAGATATCAACCTAATTTTTTTTGAAAGATATCATGGCCTACCAGCTTGTCATTTCTTGTCATGAAAGCATTTCATACCATTTCCAGGAGTTGCCCTCTCTAACAATATAAAAATCACCTATTTAACCAATATTAGTCAGATGGACTTTATATGAAAGAAAATGTTACCAATAATCTTCTACAGGAAATGGTAACAATTTTTTCTAATTTTCTCCCATCACGTGTTAGTGACCTGTATGTGACCATATTTTGGAACATATGTGCCATCTAAAGTTGAGTTCTTTGTGGATGAAGCAAAAGGCAGAAGCAACATCTAGGCATTGGATGATGTGGTAGGGGTAATTGATCTCACATGTTCAAAATGTCATTTATTTATTTTGAGGAGGGAGTAGTTCAAGCAGTTAGTTTGGTTTAGGCAAGATGTCCTTGAGTTGTTGGCCAGCAATGTATTGACCAATAGAAATTATGTAAATACGTGGATCTTGTTATTTGGTTGAGTCTTTGTTCACTAGATTTTTTATAAATATAAATTTTTTGAATACAATGAATTCTTAAAACACGTGCCTATGGCACGTGCAACCCTACTAGTAACCCTAAAAATCCCTAGGAAATGTTGAATGCAAAAATTGTGAATTTAAAAATTTTTAGTGAAATTGTGTGCATGCAAACCAACATATAAGACTGCTCTCTATTTGCCCCCTTTGCTCTTAGGCAAACTTAAAATTAATTAAAAATAATTTGAAGTGCTAAGGATAAAATAGTGGTGATTTGGAGTTAATTTAGTTTTATTGGATTTTTGGTTGGTTTGAATTCAAATTCTAGATTTGAATTCAAACTCTAACTAAGCCAAACAAATTGTCAAACCCAGCTAACTCTACGTGGGCCAAATTCCTTTCCCAAAAGTCCGAAACCAGCCCCTAAACTCCTTTCCCGAACAATCCAGCCAGCCCGGCCGGCCTTTCGGCCCATCGCCTGGCCCAGCAACCTCTCCCCCGCCTACCGTTTCGCTAGCCACTGACGTGCGGGGCCCGCACGTCAGCTTTCTTCTTCCTCCCCTTCTCTCTCGCGGCCGGCCGCGCGCGCACGCCGAGCGCGTCCCATCAACCCTTGTGCGGCCCGTCCGATGCGCGTCGCGTGTCCGCGAAAGCCTAGAGCCCCATCTCGCCGTCCGTGCCTTCGAGCCCTAGCCGAGACCCTATAAAACCACCGCCGGGGGAGCTCCATCCCCTTTGAGCCGCCGCCGCCGCCCCTTGGGGTTTCCGATCCAGGGTTTCGAGGGGTGAGGAGAGGGAGGAGGAGTTGGGGTTGGAGGGGAGAAGGAGAGGAGGACGGGTGAAGCAGAGGCGCTGCTTCCCCACGACGGAGCCGAGAGCCGCGGGCGTTGCCGCCGCGGAGGACGCCGGAGAGGAGCCGGACCAGAGCTGTTCGTGGGAGCGCGAGCACCGCCAGGGCGCCGAACACCTTCCCCGAGCTGCAGCAAACCTCGACGTTACCCAAAGTGAGCTGCCGTCGCCGACCCCCCTTTCTCACCCCTGTTTCCGGCGTAGCACCGCCGCGCCGCCGTGCTAGCCGCTCTAGGACCCGGTCTTCCAGGCGTGGCCATCTTCGTCTGTAGTACCCCGTTGCGCCGCTATCGCGCCCGCAAACCGCCGTCACCGATCTTGCAGCCGAGGCCGCCGCGGCTGAGCCGTGCTCGCCGCGCGCGAACGACGAGGCCGTGTCGCGGCCACGGGCAACCCTGTGCCCGCGCACGCGCACCCAACCAGGGCCGCGACGTTGTGTCCCAGCGCTCGCTGGAGTCGCACGCGCGTGATCCCTTCCAGCCGAGCCGCTTCCGAGCCCCTTTTCGCCCGCGCGTCGTCGGCCGCCGTGGCGCCATAGCCGCGCCGCCACCGCTCCCGTCGGGGAGCCGAAACCCCAGCCAAGCCATCACCTTTCTCTTACCGTTCGCACTCGCGAAACCCTAGCGGAGCCCTAGCAGTCGACCCCAAACCTCGCCGGCCTCTTTTTCCGGCGGTCGCCGTTGAGACCGTCGCCACTGTCCATTTGTGCTCCCTGAACTCTTCCGGCCCAGCCATCTTTCGGGCCAATTCAGGCCCAGTCGCGTTTAATTCTTTTCCTTTTAACTGCGCTGACGTATGGGGCCCACATGTCAGCCACTGAGTGTCACTGACCGGTGGGGCCCACTGACCAGACCCGACTGTTGACCCTTGACCAAGTCAACGTTGACGTCAGCAGGGCCACTGCTGACGTCACCCTAAGCGGACCCCACTGCTGACGTCAGCATGACGTCATGATGACGTTAGCAAGCTGATTTTTGTTTGATTTTCTTTTTCGGAAATTATTTAATATTTTCAGAAAATGATTTAAACTTCAAAAATTAATAATAAATCAGAAAAATATGAAACCAGTTTCTATATTTTTCTAAAATTATGATCTACGCGTTAGTGTAGTGTTTGGTGTTCTTTGGGTCTTGCTTTCTCGCTATTTTGGTGTTTCCTTGCTAGTAGCCGCGTCTTATTTTATTTATCGCAACCCTAGGAGCCCCGGAGGGCCAGGAGGAGCCGGACCACTACGACTACAGCTTCGAGGAGGACGAAGAAGCCTACCCAGGTTCACACCCGACCATCCTCTGAAATACCTATTAGACATGCAACTAGTATGCTAGCGCTTTACTTTATATGCATGTTGATATGCCTGCGCTGCCATTTAATTACCCTGTTTCCTTGCTACCTATTATCCACTTTATGAGAATGCTATGCTATGCATGTGTTGGGGATGGTTGTGATTGATCTTCTTGGCGTGAGTTGGGGAGGGCATGGGCAGGTGTAGTGCAGCTAGGCGGTGGAAGCGAGTGATAACAACCCGATCTTTTGATTGGGGTGCTTGGAGACTACACTCGGGTAGTCCCTATGGGGTACCTGTTGCGGGTACATGGTTACTTGGTTATTTGGGTATCTTGAGGAGTTTGGGCGGCAATACCTGTAATGGGTGCCGATAGCGGACCGTTGCGACGGATCGCTCATGACGCTGATACTCGCTTTCACCGATAAGTCGGTATCCAGTTTCAGTCGCGGACCACCGTGCTCACCATCTACCCAGAATGGGGAGGGTTCCAGCAAGCCTACTCTAGTGCGGGGC
>OAMR01000160.1:1704456-1757053 GCA_900205405.1 Echinochloa crus-galli | reverse complement strand
ATATATATATATATATATATATATATATATCTTTTCAAGAAATATTTTTATAAAAAGAGTCAAATTTGTACTTTAATTATTGTACTAAACGACTACCGAACGATAGTCAGGGAGTACATCATCACTGCTAGCTGCATGCAAATCATGACCCGGCTGCTGTGCTGCTTTAGCCTCGGCGTCGTCGTCATGTGCCCTGGCCGGGGAAGCCAACAAAAGGCTAGGGTTCACGGACTGCTCCATCTCGCGCGCGCGTCCCTACAAAATAAAAATAAGCCAGCGTTCGTTCCAGGGCATGCAGCAGCAGCAGCAGCCATATCTCTCATGGATCAAATAATAATAATCATCGTCAGCTCGCTCGCTCTGAATTATTCCTGAACCTGACCCCGGCCCCTCAGCGCGCACCCCGCAGGCCCGCGATGGAAAGCACACCGTTCAATGCATACCATTTCTGTGCAACTTATCCTTGTACTACTACTACATACCGTCGTCATGCATATGCATGTGATCGATCTGAATGTGTGTCGTCTCGTCTCGTTTCATCTCTGCTAGCTAGCTACACTGTTCCTTTCTTTGTTTGGCTTTTAATCTAATAATATCCATCACGCACTACAGGACTAGCTAGCTGTACATATGAATGAGACGCCCGATCGTGAAACAGAAAATTAATACAGCCCAGGTTATATAACGATGAATTAATACATAAAGTTGATGATCGGCATATATGTGTGTGTACTTGGGTACGTAAAAATTAGACTCTCAGGATGGATGGTGGTTAACAACAAAGCTACGACAACGACGAGACGAGACGGTGCTGACAAGATTGATCAACACACGTATATGTAGTAGCTACCTAGCTAGCTGTACGTTGAACTCTGGCATCGAGCTCACCTGATAAGATAGGAAGGACGGAAGGAAACCATGATGGAGCATAGGGTACGAGAGTGATACTACACTGGTACCACACAGACAATATAATAATAATGTTGTGTACAGTATGTAGGGCGCCCGGGGTGCCTTACATTGCATGCACATCTCCACCTTTAACCTTTATATGCTGTCTAGTCTCTCTCGCATCTCATCTCAATTATATATAGTACTGATACTGGCACGCTTTCGGATTCGTACGCGCGGGCCACGTGTTGAAGCTAGCTAATTCGGCTTGCTGTGTGCTTGGCGCGAACTGCATATTTTGCGTCAACAGCTAGCTGCAGGGAAGAAGACTTTAGGAGCACTATCCCAAGGGGGCTAAGGTTCTGAGATGGATGCCTCTATTATTGCTGCAGTGAGTATAAAGAAGCAGACAGAAAGTACAAAAAAAAATCAGAGAGAGTCTATGGACCAACCGCGTAAAGACAAGTTGACTTGACCCAAAGCCTAAGATGCCCAATGACACGAGTGCATATGGTCACGCGCCTTTGTGAGGCAGGGCAACTAGGGCTGTGTTTGGTTCCAAAAAGTGTAGGAGAAAGTTTGGAAAAAATATCACATCGGACACTGTAGCGTACTGTAGCACCTTTCGTTTGTTTGTGATAAACATTGTCCTATCATGACCTAACTAGGGTCAAAAGATTCGTCTCGTCGTGTACATCAAAACCATGCAATTAGTTTTTTTTATTTACCCACGTTTAGTGTTCCATGTATGAGGAGAGAGATTTGATGTGATAGGTGGATAGTGATGTTTGGAGAGAGAATTTTGGGAATTTTGGTGATGGGATGGGGAACTAAACACAGCCCTAGGATACTTCCATTCCTATGTACACTCAGACGGTTTCTGAAATCACACAACCTTACTCCTGATCAAAACGATCTTTGCTGCACTTGATTTCATTTGGACGGTTGGATTGCAATGAGCTGGCTGCTATACAAGTCCAATAGTAAAATGATCTAAACATACTGAGCAGTCACTGGTAAATTAAGTTGGTCTACAGTACCAATACGTGAACAGCTAGCAAGGAAATTGCAATCCATGTGATTCAGAGAAACACGGTGCAGCTTAAGCATCAAGTACTAAAAGATTTCGAATTAACAGCCGTTTCTTATCCCTGAAGCATGCAATAGGGGAACAGATATCTAATTATCTATCAAAAAAACTCCTCCCCTGCTAGATCCACGAAAAAGGAAATCTCATGTACCTCGCGCCAGAACAGGCAGATGCAGCAGTTTGAGACTAAACCCGGCGGCCTTTCCTCTTCAGGCTGCTAGCCTGTTACCGGTGTGGCGGTGAATGGAGTGGGAATGTGGGATGGAGCCGCATGCCTTATTCTGGGCGATGGCGGTGGGGATTTCGTGGTAGCTGGAGGGGAATCTGCGGATCAAGCGCTGGGCCGACATCGTGGACGGGCGACGGGGCCGGAGAATGCCGGCCGGCGGCGCCATGGATTTGGGGCCGGTGGTGGATTGAAGAACTTGTAGTCAACTCTAGTCAACTAGTGACAGGAGATAGCCGGATAGGGAGGGAGAGTTTGGGGGAAAAGCAGTAGAAAAACCATACACTGTAGTAAAAATAGGCAGTAGAAAAACTATTGTTTCTAGCTGGGCCGTTCCGGAGAAGACTGGTCAATCTAGCAAGAAGTTAAATCGATTGTCTGAGTCTAAGTTGTTGTTGCCTTTTGTATCACTGTATATTGGATTAGAATGAAAAAAGAAAAGAGTGGATTAGGATCATTCACTGTTACTACTTACAAGCGCGATGCCAATCTCTACCTAATTATCCCTCTTCCCTCTACTCAGCCGTACAACCCCGCGCTGGCCGCGCCTGAGTCTGCCTCGGCCACGAACCGCGTGCGGTCCGCGTCCAGGACACCGGCCCAGTTATGCAATAGCACAAATCAATCAATATAAATATGCATGGCATTAGGATAAAGGATTCAAGAAAAAAAATCACCGAGAAGAAAAACCATCAAGAAAAACTAAATCAGGATGCCCGGACGTAAGCACACTGCTGCCGAAGTCAATCACAGGTCCGCTTGAGGCGACCGCACCGAGCCTTTGCTCTGTTGCTCGACGCATCGCCGAGCCCGAGCTGTTGCAAGACCATGCACTCGACAGTGACGATGATGGGTAGAGGGATCGAGCTAGCAAGCACGATGACTCCTTGGCTACCATGACCCGGTGGTGGTGGTGGCCGTGACATGGTAGCTGGTGGGCTAGGCAGAAGATGGAGGGAGCTCGAGGAGGCAGCAACGGTGAGGGAGAGACCTTTGACACTTGAGATGCTAAAGGGGGTCGAAGATGGTCTGGTGGCTCGCATCAAGCGATAAGCTCCTGGAGGGCAGAGAGAGCTAGAATTAATGGAGGCTGGGTGGAGCACCGGCTGAGCTGAAGAAGCAGCGCGAACGCGAGACAGAGAGAGGGAGGAAGAATGTGGGCAGCCCAGGCACCCGACCACGACAACAGCAGCGCTCCGCACGTGCCACGCCCTCCCCCCACGCGTCGGTGGTGGGTCTACCAATGCGTGTGCATGTCGTGGTTGGGGCCGCTGGGCTCGGGCTGACCGCATGTCCTGCCCAACGGAGTTTAGTTTGCGGCCTGCGATAAAAACAGTTTTGATCTCCTTTGCGTCGCAGGTGCATCAAGATATTTCTTTGAAAGCGACTACACGGAGAGCCCTCTCCGGATAGCCTTATCCGGAGAGCCCCCAAATATAGGCATCCACGTGCAAAGATTCTATTTAAGGAAACTGTCAGGCGCGCGTGCGGGAGATGGCCGCCACCAACGGTCCGTCCCGGCCCCACCACGTCAGAACCATGGTGTTGTGAACAGAAACATTAAATTGGTGCATTCAAGCCGTACCTCCCACGTACTCCCTCCGGTTTGTAAAAGAAGTCGTTTTGGACAAGGTTTGAGTCAAACATCGGAAATATAAATCATGAATAACATTTAAGTCTTGAGTTTGAAAATATGAAAATTATATAAATAGATTGATCTTGAAAAGTACTTTCATAAAAGTATAGATATATAACTTTTTAAGAAATATTTTTATAGAAAAAAGAGTCAAAGTTATGCTTTGGTGACCGTGTCGCTGTCCTAAACGATTTCCTTTACCAAACCGGAGGGAGTATGTTCTTTTACTGATATTGTGTTTTTTTCCTTTTCACTGGTCAGTATTGTTTTGATTAAATTGGATATTTTTTTTGCATTATCAGGCTAGACCCAAAGTTGTCTTACATTCAAATTTATTTTTGGGAACATATGACAACCTCCATGACCAATCTTATTCGTAAATGTCAGCACTCTTGTCATGAATAAGGTTGTTCTATCTTCGATGGAAGGCCATTTGCATTTGTCATTTTATCTTTGGTGCCGTCTGTTGTGTGATGCTGGTACATTGAACCATTCTAAGTGGATTCAATTTACCTCTGATTTACATTCCTTGTATGAGAGATAGTAAACAATAGCTATTTTGCTGCATTTATTGTCTTTCTAATCATTGTTACATTTTGCTACATGAGCAAAATGTGTATGAATTGGGGCATCCTCTCATTGTTTGCATCGTTTTTATGTATTATCATCGGTCTATCATATCGCTGTCTCGATTTATTGTGTTTGCTGGAGTTGTTTTTTAGAGTGCATCGAACTAAACAACTGACTAAGGGAGGTATGTGGCTTTAGTTTGTGTGGGGGTGGTAATCCACTGAACCAAGTCACTTTTACATGTCTTGGCTTGCAACACAATGGAAGTAACTTACCAATGTTTTATATGAGATATGAAGTAACTTGTACTTATTTAGAAACATATAAGAAGTAACTACATATTGATTGAGATTAGATAGAAGCAACTTATCCCTGACTTGAAACTCAATAGGAAGTAACTTGCGACTATTTTCACATTACATGAAGTAAATTTTAACTAATATGCAGGTACGGAAAGTAACTTTTACCTTTTATGCATTATAGAATATGTAACTATGGCACTGTTTCCCCTATTTGTGTGCATATTTTCTCTCATAGTCAATGATACACCTGAAATATCTGATATGATACACCTTAAATCTGAATGTAACATTCAGATATGCTTCTATTTTTTTGTAGGAATCTGTCCTCACCATCTGTTCTATGTTTTTATTTGCAGGCACATATCTGAACTTGAAGGCCAATACTGACACAAGGAAGTACAAATTTCTCTAATTTTCTGTTCCTCGTGAAGTTGCAAGCGTGTGAAAGTGGGGCAGAAAACAAATATGTTCACAACACCATGGTTCTGAATTTGGATCTTATCAAACTGTCTGGTTCTGAAATAAAAAGTAACATGTTCACAACACCATTATTATGAAATGGATTTTTGTCTAGTTCTAATATATCCCGTGTCAAACCGTTGTTAAAATTTGCAAGGAAAACAGATCAGGAGTGGGAGAACTAAAAGTAACAGTACTTGTACGTCTCTGTTCATCCATAATGTTTTTTTACTAGTCCTGTTCAATCTGTCCATCTTTTTCTTCTCTTTTTTCCCGCGCTTTTTCCCTGTATTCTCCCTCGCGCGGCTGCCGATAAATTTTCCCGCGCCTAGTTCCTGGCGCCACGTGGTGGGGCCGAGTGGTGGGGCCGGGACGGACCGTTGGTGGCGGCCATCTCCCGCACGCGCGCTTGACAGTTTCCTTAAATAGAATCTCTGCACGTGGATGCCTATATTTGGGGGGCTCTCCGGATAAGGCTATCCGGAGAGGGCTCTCCGTGTAGTCGCTTTCAAAGAAATATCTTGATGCACCTGCGACGCAAAGGAGATCAAAACTGTTTTTATCGCAGGCCGCAAACTAAACTCCGTTGGGCAGGACACGAACCTTCTGCAGTTGAGCGGCTTAATTGGACCTTGTAGTTTGCCAATAAAAATTGCAAATCACTCTACCTACAAAGCAGGTGCAGATCAAGACAACTCAATTGTCACAAGAGCCATGGACAAAAAATATCAGGTACTACATGCACACAGGCCATAAAGTAAGAACATGTGACAAAATCGAGGTACATAGTGCAAGCTACCAGGCTATATATGATTGCACTATGCACCTAACACATAAACACCAACAACCTAGAAAGCCAGAAAATACCGGTAGGAGCACTAAAAAAGAAAAAAAAAGCAATACAAAATCATGTAAGCACATAGTACAACACTCATATAGAAATTCCAACTATAGGGATCAGTCACATAATTTACTTCCCAAACCACATAGAAGCCAAAAAACATTAAAATTACTTTTCTGTATGGTTGAAATCAGTGACAAGTTACTTTCTATATCATATAAAACTCTGATAAGCTACTTCAAAAAGACACAAAAGTAGTGACAAGTTACTTTCTAATTAACATTAGAAAAAGAGATGAGTCATGGCATCCACAATCTATGATTAACCACATAATTTATGAGAAATTACACAAAAAATTAAGCAACACACAAGATAGTAGACAGACAAGATATCAGACACCATCTAGCAATCTACTGACTATAGCAAAACTGAGCAACACACAGTGGAACCTAAAACAAAATGTGGACTAAGAAGTTACCAGGCTAATATGATTGTAACATGTACTTAACACACAAAGACCCACATCATTCCATGTTACTTATACAAGTCATTTGATGAATGAGAGAAAATATTTCAGCCGAAACTGCACACTCCCATGAATTGGAACTAGGAGTAATGATTACATGTAATTTAACTTAGCATCAAAAGCAAGCAAGCCCATTATAAATAATAAAGTTCGAGGAAAGGTTAACACAAGCAAGTTGGACTGACTTTTAAGTAGACAGACTTATTGATTGGAAGATGAGAATTCCACGAATTGGTAATTGATAGAATGGCCGGCCTACTTACTGACTCTTTGACAGACTGAAAGAAGTGTCTTGTACTACTCTTTCTTGTTGCGCAGTACGTACTTCTTGGAGGATAGATGAGCACTAGTCATACCACCTGGATGGAAGGATTAGTAAGAGTACCTGGAATAAATCTCCGCAAAGAATTCAGCTAAACACAATACATTTTGGATATTATAAGTGACAATGCAAATAAGGGGTGCAGCATGGAACTCACGAGGGGGCCTGTTACTTGTACTCTGGAACACGAATACCTAACTACTCTAATCTAAGGAGGAGCATGAATTTTACTACGATGATGTTGGATCTAGAGCCGTGCTACATCATGGCAGCACCTATCCTTGCTTGGTCCCTAATCTGACGAGTTAAATTGCAGCAATCGGCAAACCCTAGACTACTCACCAAGCCACACCAAAATGAACCTACATCAATCTATGACAGTAACCGTGGAGAGGCCTCAAATCTCACCTCAAAGGAGCTCCCTCCCGTAGCAGGTAGTCGAGGTACACGCGAGAGAGCAGATCCGGTCTTCGCTCGCCGGTGACGGAGCGCCCCCACCCTTCGCCCGCCCCCGCTCGCCGGTGAACTTGGAGCAGCTCCACCCACGCCCGCCTCCGCTCTCCGGTGAACTTGAAGCGCCTCCGCCCTCCGCTCGCCGGTGATGCGCCTCCGACCTCACGCCGGCCTTCTGCTCACCGTTCTTCGCATCAACCGGTGCGCGCAGCCTTGCCGGTGATGCGCCTCCGTCCTCACGCCGGCCTCCAGCTGACTGGTCTTCGCATCAACCAGTGCACGCCGCCGCGAATTGAATCACATCGGAAGAGATCGAGGAGAGAGAACGGGAGAGAAAGGTGCGAGATGGAAACGAAAAGGCAGACGCGATTCCCCAAATTTTAAAACTATTAACATCCGAGGGCGCCGCGTCCGCTCCCTTTAGGAACCATCGTGTTCTCTGGCTGCTGTGTGGGTCCACACAGAATAGGAAAGGGCGTGCGGGACGCGTGGGGGATCTCGCGATAAGACGAAAGGGAGAGCCCTCTCGGCCTAGATTTTAGGTATTTCTTTTCTATCCTTAAGTCCTTATGTTTAGTATTTATTTGAATCATTATGAAGTAGATTTAATAAAAAAATAGTTGAGAAAAATAAATCCAATAGTGAAAGACCACACTTGTATTTATGACTCTAAAACAACCCCCTCTGTTGCAGATCTGTGGTGCTATCACGTCAGAATGCAGATTTGTATTAATGTTTTGGGTCTAAGACATGTTATATTTTTATTCCGTTGCAACTCACGGGCAAATTGCTAGTTTATTTATACTGGGGCTCATATTTTAGGCATCACGGGCATATTACGACTAGGCAAGTATACTGGCATTATTGTACATCGCAAATATTCAGTCTCATATAGGGCACCAAAAATTCTTAGGACAGTTTATTAATAGATAATGTTTAGAACAACTACGCTGACACATAAATTGTCTTATAGAGCCTGCTTGGTTTGGTGCCAAAATTTTAGCATGCTAAAATATGGGCGTGCCAAAGTTTTGGCCACCATTAATTTGGTTTTCTACCAAAACACGCCTTTGTCTCACATCTGTTCTACCAAAATCTTGGCATCTATTTTGTCCATCTTTTGGCTTGCCAAAACTTTGGACATGTCAAAAATTTGACACCAAACCAAACAGGCTCATAGTTCTAAACTTTAGCTTATAAGATTATTACTTCACTTTCCTCTAATTATTGTTTTAGTAGGAGGCAATATACCCTCGCCTATCGCTATTTTGTCAATTTCAATAATTGGTGGCTTTAACTTTTAAGACATTTATAGAGATAACATGTGTAGATATGGATCATCCATGTGGATGGGTGTATATGCGTTTCCTTAAAAAAAATCATTTCCACTTGCATTGTGTAAGAAACTCTAATTAAAATGGTTATAAATTGCCCGATTTTAACATATGCAACTCTTAATCAATATATAAAAATATTTAGTTGTAAATGTGCAATGAAGGATATTCATCTCCACACTATGCCTACAACACTAACCATCATCAACACGGTTAAAGCTAAGTTGTTTGAAGTTTGGGCCCAACTTTCCAAAATGCCCATCAACGTCCTTATTCTCTGCGGACCTCGATTCAACCTTAATGGAATTCGAAATGGGACTTCAGCATTTCCCTCTAGCCACACTTTGCTTATTTTGGGATGGTTGATTATATTGAAAGAGAACATAATCCATCATCAACTAAGCCCTCTCGAATGGAGGAAAACACAAACACCAAGATACAACCAGAACAAAACACAGCAAGAGAGACACAACTCCAGAGACAAGCCAAAACACTATCCGAAAGACGACCACCAATCACCGATTTGTGCCCCCGCCGAAACAACATACTTGTCGGTTACTCCTTGACCTTTGCATCCCTCACTGCCCCTCATATCTACGCCGTTGTACTGCCTCCGTCCATCTGAGGGACACCATTAAAACGGGGACTAAAGGCAATGGAGGACACGCAAACCAAAGCTCACTGAACACGACGACCTTCCTTTAAGCTGATGGTGACATCCTCCAGTAAATCCGAGTTCCACGTACCATCATCCAACACCGATCAAGGTGAGGAAGCCTTGAAGGGGAATGACGGAAGCGGTGGAAACACCACCCGACATTTGATTTTTTGGCACCACCAAGGAGATTGCCGACGAAGCAGAGGCGCTGGAGAAGGACACTCACCGAACCACAACGGCAGCCAACAAATAGAAGTAGTCTTGCCCATGGAGAGTAGGAGTAAGTAGGCAAGAAGCATACACTAGTACTGCCAGAGGCCTCCACAGACGACGCCTACAAGTAGGATGCGACATCAAAGATAACGTCGCCGCTTCTCCCATGCAACAGGAGCAGAGCCTTCACCAGAGGTCCCAGGGTTGCATAGGAGGATAGGTGCATGACGACGCCTTCAAGAAGGTGAGCGGCGCCGCGAGGCGTCACAGTCGTCAGCCTGAGGAATCCGGCATGGCTTTCGCCACACGCTGAGGGCACCATATGAAGCAGCACTGATAGCGGCACCAAGGTCACCAATGAGTCAAGCCTGGGAGCCCGAGGAGGGCTACCGCTGCTCCGAGAACCAGCAGAGAGCCACCGCCCCGAGAACCAATAGCCAGCACGGGCGTTGCTGCCCCTGCCCGCTGGCGACGGCGGCCACCAGTGGCGGCCAGCAGATCGAAGGGATCTAAGGGACGACGCCTCGCAAGGGAACCGATGTTCAGTAACAACCTCGCAGGACGGAGGTATTGTCCTTGGCCATCGTGGGCGCCAGCTCTAGCCACCGTAGTGTCTCTACTGTGCCTAGATGGGCAACAAGCTCGCAGGACAGGCATTGCCCTTGGCCATCGCTGGCGCCAGCTCCAGCCACCGTAGTGTCTCCAGTGTGCCTAGATGGGCACCTTGTTGCTTGAGCCCTTGCAGTTCGCACGAGCAGCAAGCCCAGAACGGGCATGGCTGCACCCACAAGGGCCACAACGGTTGGCCATAGCTCCGAGGCACTACCACGCAATGAAGCCCAATGACTCTAGATCTAGTAGGGTACACACCAGATCCACCCCTTAGGGTGCTGGATCTGCCACTTGGATGGGCAGCCGTGGCCATGGGCGCCATTGGAGCTTAAAGCTCAAAACGAGAGAGAGAGAGAGAGAGAGAGAGAGAGGGGGCAAGGGAATGAGAGGGGAAGGAGGAGGCCCTGCTTTGGCACCGACGCACCGTCGCGGGCCGCCACTGTTCGATGGCCTGTAGCGGCGACGGCCGTAGGGAGCTGCTGGAGGGGGTGGTTTAGGGGGGCGGAGGTGGGGAGCCCCTCTCGTTACCCAGGGAGACGACGCGGAGGGGGAGATGTTTCGGGGAGGAGAGAGGTTACCCCGCGCTTCTCTAATGAAGTTTGAAACTAAACAAACTTCTGCTTTGGAGGCCAGCTGTTCATCTAAACCGGAAGCTGTTATAGATGCCCTAAAATTTCATAAGATCTTGTGAGAAATAGCTGAGGATCGAACTCTATCTCAAAAGAGAATGATATCTTCGGGTACAGTACTCGTGGCTGGACTTGGTGCTTTTCTTTCTATCGTCCTACGAACCTTCTGCAGTTGAGCGGCCTAAATGGGCCATGAGCCATGTCAGATTTGGGAAATGCCTTTGCCATCAACTATAAAATAAGCAGGTCAAGTAGTTGAGGAAGAAACACAAAAGAGTACTCCAAACATTAGACCCAGCCGGCTCCTAGTTGGGCTTTGCTAAACATTCCACTCCATGAAAAAAAAATCCATGAAAGATAAAGATATAGTTCATCAGAAATGCTGATTTCCAGACCCTTATATCATGTAGCTCAGCAACACAAAATCTTATTTTCAAACTGAGAGCAATTAATGGAGACAGCTGACCACTGCACATGAATGTTGTGTTGCATATCTGTTACTCTCTTTGTTCTAAATTGTAAGTCTTTTTAGCTTTTCTAGATACGTAACTTTTTTCTACGCATCTAGATATACACTATGACTAGATACATAGAAATGTACCTAGAAAGGCTAAAGCTAAAGCAAAGACATTTGGAGCAGCAGTTCTCTTGTAGAAAGCTTTTCACTAACAATTTCTGCAGTGAAATGAAATCCAATTGATCATATTTCCAGATGAAAGTTCAGGTCCTCCATCAATAACGGGCCTGTTTTATTTCATTTTAACATCTCAGAATAACATCTGTCTGCTCCTGAAAAGACCCAGGGGGCCACAGGATCATCCATGCTGGAAATTAGAGACCTGAAATTTCATAACAAATTAGCATCCACGCTGGAGAAGGACACTCACCGAACCACAACGGCAGCCAACAAATAGAAGTAGTCTTGCCCATGGAGAGTAGGAGTAAGTAGGCAAGAAGCATACACTAGTACTGCCAGAGGCCTCCACAGACGACGCCTACAAGTAGGATGCGACATCAAAGATAACGTCGCCGCTTCTCCCATGCAACAGGAGCAGAGCCTTCACCAGAGGTCCCAGGGTTGCATAGGAGGATAGGTGCATGACGACGCCTTCAAGAAGGTGAGCGGCGCCGCGAGGCGTCACAGTCGTCAGCCTGAGGAATTTCATCAGTGTATAACTCATTTACCAAACAAACAGACTGAAAGAAGTGTCTTGTACTACTCTTTCTTGTTGCGCAGTACGTACTTCTTGGAGGATAGATGAGCACTAGTCATACCACCTGGATGGAAGGATTAGTAAGAGTACCTGGAATTGAACATATTCTAGCCTTACATTGAACATCAGAGAGAAGTGAGCATTGCTCATAAGTAAGTGAGTGGGCATACTTAAGAAATACCATTTTGATAAGCAAGGCATTGCAAACAAATAGGTAGAGCAGAGAGCTGACCTAAGGAGCGAGCTTGTTGTAGTTGGTCTAAAGGGGGAAATAAAGGACTGTCCCGCTACTACTTCCTTCTTTCATCTTTCTTTCTTTTCAATATTCTATTACTTAATGAACCTAATTAGATTTGCAGATCTAGACACACCCTCCCCCTTCAAGAAACGACTTGACCTCATGGCGTTTGGTGAGCCATGAACTCTGGGTAACGCATCTCCATCTCATAATAATCCTCCCAGGTTGCTTCAGATTCCGGTAACTGTGCCCAACTCACCTTAATGAAAACTGTATATGCATCTCCCTTATTTTTTCATCTTCCTTTGATTCTGATCGGCAGATAACTGCCGAAATGTTATATAACTTTGTATCTCAAAAAGTCTTTTAAGTATGCAATGACGTCATTCTCATTTTGACTAAAACAATATAGAGCTAGATATGTCTGTATCTTAGGGAGAAGTACTTCCTCAATCAAGGTTGAGCATTTTCTTTTTTCATTTTTTTTCCATTTTGTTTTTAAGGCATTCTGAGGAATTTTATCATGGGTGCCTTCATAAGTCCGTCTGAGTGAATTGAGACAAGTACTCCTAATATAGTTATAGCTGGGTTTACTGACTTCGCGAATGAGTTCCAAGCTTTTTTAAAAGAGTTTGAGCTCGGCCAAAGACTCTTTCAACATCTGTTGGAAGCTTTGGCTTACTCTTTCAGACTCTGGCCCCTTCTTAATAGCAAATACAAAGTTATCTGCATATATAACAACAAGAAATTCCTTCTTTTGACTCAAAATATGAATCAACATGATATGTTTCTGTAAGAAGATATTCTTAAGAATTGGAGATAAGGGGCCGCTGTATTCCTTTTAAAATGAATGCATAACTTTTTCGATTCAGATCTTTGATATCACTAGCTTCAATCAGATTACAGAAGGCATCATTACCTTGCCCAATATGCGCGCTTAATGTTGAAATGAAAATCATAATATTAATATTATTAAAATAACCTACAATATCTGCTTGAATGAGTCTATCAATTACAGTAAGGAAACTTACTTTGCCCCCACAACATTTATGGTGTTTATTCGGGTTTGTTCCTGACCGAAGAATCGTGAGAGACCAAAGTCCGCTATTTTTGGCACCATGTTATCATCCAATAAAATATTTGCAGGCTGAAGATCCAAATGAACAATAGGAGCACCCATTTCCTGATGGAGGAAATGTAGACCCTGGCAAATGCCCTTAATTATTTTGAAGCTTCTATCCCAATCAGTTGTGTTTGATTCATCTGAAGAATGGATATGAATCATGGAAATATGATGAGCATTTCTAGGATGTACCATAGGCACTTAGATGTAAAAGGAAATGTGGGTATCTCAGCCATTGATTGATCAAGATTAGTAAGGTATAATGCAAATATACAGTTTTGCAACAAACTCCAAAGCAAACTAAAAAGAATAGTGAAATGTTAAATCTCAGGTATTAAATCTGCATATAGTATTACTAAACAGAGGAAGGCGTGGCATAGTAGAAACAGCTTAATGCTGATAATGAAGAAGGCAAAGATAAACTGTACTTGTGGTTTTCAATGCCACAAAAACATAAGTAGAGCAGGAAATCATACAGATATGTTATGGTGTCTCAAGTAAAATGTAAAGACTAGTGAAAGATGTCGTCAAATTCAGAAGTGAAATTGCAGCACAAGTACAATGTGATATATATGTTGACTAAAATTTGAAATGCATTTCCTTTCCAACAGATAATATTGTCCCCCAAGTGAATTCAATTTATTGTGCATTCTACTGTAATCACCTCCTTCTGGATCTGCCACTTGGATGGGCAGCCGTGGCCATGGGCGCCATTGGAGCTTAAAGCTCAAAACGAGAGAGAGAGAGAGAGAGAGAGAGAGAGGGGGCAAGGGAATGAGAGGGGAAGGAGGAGGCCCTGCTTTGGCACCGACGCACCGTCGCGGGCCGCCACTGTTCGATGGCCTGTAGCGGCGACGGCCGTAGGGAGCTGCTGGAGGGGGTGGTTTAGGGGGGCGGAGGTGGGGAGCCCCTCTCGTTACCCAGGGAGACGACGCGGAGGGGGAGATGTTTCGGGGAGGAGAGAGGTTACCCCGCGCTTCTCTAATGAAGTTTGAAACTAAACAAACTTCTGCTTTGGAGGCCAGCTGTTCATCTAAACCGGAAGCTGTTATAGATGCCCTAAA
Source organism: Echinochloa crus-galli (assembly GCA_900205405.1). Taxonomy (NCBI): domain Eukaryota; kingdom Viridiplantae; phylum Streptophyta; class Magnoliopsida; order Poales; family Poaceae; genus Echinochloa; species Echinochloa crus-galli. The sequence goes on along the minus strand of OAMR01000160.1, from coordinate 1,742,652 downwards.
ATTTCATAAGATCTTGTGAGAAATAGCTGAGGATCGAACTCTATCTCAAAAGAGAATGATATCTTCGGGTACAGTACTCGTGGCTGGACTTGGTGCTTTTCTTTCTATCGTCCTACGAACCTTCTGCAGTTGAGCGGCCTAAATGGGCCATGAGCCATGTCAGATTTGGGAAATGCCTTTGCCATCAACTATAAAATAAGCAGGTCAAGTAGTTGAGGAAGAAACACAAAAGAGTACTCCAAACATTAGACCCAGCCGGCTCCTAGTTGGACTTTGCTAAACATTCCACTCAATGAAAAAAAATGCATGAAAGATAAGATATAGTTCATCAGAAATACTGATTTGCATACCCTTATATCATGCAGCTCAGCAACACATGAATGCTGTGTTGCATATCTGTTACTCCCTTTGTTCTTAAATTGTAAGTCGTTTTAGTTTTTCTAGATACATAACTTTTTTCTATGCATCTAGATATACTATGTCTAGATACATAGAAATATATCTAGAAAAGCTAAAGCAAAGACATTTGGAGCAGCAGTTCTCTTGTAGAAAGCTTTTCACTAACAATTTCTGCAGTGAAATGAAATCCAATTGATCATATTTCCAGATGAAAGTTCAGGACCTCCATCAATAACGGGCCTGTTTTATTTCATTTTAACATCTCAGAATAACATCTCTCTGCTCCTGAAAAGACCCAGGGGGCCACAGGATCATCCATGCTGGAAATTAGAGACCTGAAATTTCATAACAAATTAGCATCCATCTGCAGAGATGTGAACTTTATTCACAAATACAGAAGACTATTTCCAAACAACTTGTAACAAATCAAATGATACTTAAGGGCCTTTGATTGCGTCAACTAGTATGAACAAGCCCAGCAAAGCGATATTGAAATTTCTTTCTTTTTTTCTATGAATGCTCCATTGCAGAGGTCTGTGCCAGCTCGTTAATAGAATTAAAATACAATATTAACTAGTTAAAATACAAACTGCAGATTTGATTTCAAACCAAATACATGAATCTGATGATTGATATTTTCTAAAGAAAACGAAAAAACCTATAAAACTGAGTCTCCTATAAATCGTGCAATGGTAAATAAAACATCTAAAAAAGATAGAATCTCTGTGCTTAGTATTCATACCTCCACGTACAGTCATCTAGCCTGCACGTCTTCCATAGAGCCTATCAACAACTTCAACTATGGTAGGCCTGTTCCTCTGAGCGACATCCACACATTTAAACGCAATCTCAATGCATGCTTTCACTTGCTGAAGGCGATCTGCATCTAGTGATGAGTATTTGGATGCTATGTGTCCATCTGTCCAAGTTTCACGTATCTGCAGAATTTGAATCAGGAGTTAAGGTAACTGATTATACACAAAGTTCACGTGTCATATGCCAATAGAAAAGGATCTGAATATTCAATCGCCATGTAATGCTGGCTTACATCAATAATAAAGTTCCTTGCAGCCATGTCTTTGTCGTTGGAACAATTCTTCTCCCTTGTGGTGATCTCCAATATCAGTACTCCTAAACTGTATATGTCACACTGGGGAGAAATTTCACCACTGTATAAGTATTCTGGAGCCATGTACCCTCTGAAAGACAATCACATCAAAGTGCGATAAGCATTATATGAGAGATGAAAATGCAATCTTACTTTACAGTAAGGAAACTTACTTTGCCCCCACAACATTTATGGTGTTTATTCGGGTTTGTTCCTGACCGAAGAATCGTGAGAGACCCAAGTCCGCAATTTTTGGCACCATGTTATCATCCAATAATATATTTGCAGGCTGAAGATCCAAATGAACAATAGGAGCACCCATTTCCTGATGGAGGAAATGTAGACCCTGACAAATGCCCTTAATTATTTTGAAGCTTCTATCCCAATCAGTTGTGTTTGATTCATCTGAAGAATGAACATAAAAAATGGAAATATGATGATCATTTCTAGGATGTAGCATAGGCACTTAGATGTAAAAGGAAATGTGTATCTCAGCCATTGATTGATCAAGATTAGTAAGGTATAATGCAAATATACAGTTTTGCAACAAACTCCAAAGCAAACTAAAAAGAATAGTGAAATGTTAAATCTCAGGTATTAAATCTGCATATAGTATTACTAAACAGAGGAAGGCGTGGCATAGTAGAAACAGCTTAATGCTGATAATGAAGAAGGCAAAGATAAACTGTACTTGTGGTTTTCAATGCCACAAAAACATAAGTAGAGCAGGAAATCATACAGATATGTTATGGTGTCTCAAGTAAAATGTAAAGACTAGTGAAAGATGTCGTCAAATTCAGAAGTGAAATTGCAGCACAAGTACAATGTGATATATATGTTGACTAAAATTTGAAATGCATTTCCTTTCCAACAGATAATATTGTCCCCCAAGTGAATTCAATTTATTGTGCATTCTACTGTAATCACCTCCTTCTCTCTTGTTTAGTGCAAAGGTTCCAAATATATAACACTTTGTGTCCATACACCACAAAACTAAAAGAAGAAAAAAGAAACAAACTGAGGACACCAAAAATTTCAGTGAGGTCCATACCAGAAAGATAGTCGCGAAGGCTTCCCTTAGGTGCATATTCGTAGCAGAGTACACATTCATCCGTGTCTACAAGAATATATTTTCCTTTGTGCTCCACCACTTTCTTTTTTGCTTCACTGCAGCAACTAAGTAACTTTTGTATATTTTCGTGGTGTACCACCATAAGATTTGTAGCCTCCTTGAGAAATTGTTTTCCAGGAGGCACTACAGTGTGTGCTGCAAGCTTCTTCACAGCAATCAGTTGTCCATCTTGCAGAATCCCCTGTTTAAACTCTCATGATTGAGATAACTGTCATGTTCTGTTTGTTATCATCGTTTTTGGAATGGGAAAAATGTCAGTTTGTGACCATACCTTGTAAACTGTTCCAAATGCACCTTCACTAAGTTTTCTGTCATCTGAGAACCCATTTGTAATTTCCTTTAGAAATTCCAAGGGCAGTTCCTGCATTAATGTACCTAGAAGACCTCCGCTAGAGCTGGTTGCCATTTCTGATGATTTAGGCAGCAAGGGAGTATTAGCTCCGAGAATTTATGAACTATGATAATTTCTACTTCACTAAAAGAAGCTGGCAGCTGGCTAACAACACATATAACGCTGAATATGCATAAGCACGAGTAATATTTTTTTCTAAAAATCTTATGGAAGAGTGAAGACACAGTCTCTGAGAATCACTAACCTGAAGAGCTTCACAGGTCCTAACTTGGAACAAAGCTTCAAAAGGGCAGCTTATCGGATGAATGGCCGTGTTGCTTCTTGTGTACTAGTATGTAAAGCAACCCAACAAAAATATGGATCTCGTAACAGCACTAAGTTTACTTGACTCATGTACTGTGATGGTCTATTATAGAATATAAAGAATAATGAAGATGAGCCTCATAAAAAACCATAAATGACATTGTTAAGCAACCATGATAAGATTTGGCTTCTCAGCCCTTCAACTCTCAATACCGGCTAATTTTGCCTACGCCCAGTCAAATTAATTTCGCGCTCATCCGGTAGCGGTTTTTAAATTTAAACAAAGGAAAAAAATAAATTAGAGAAAAAAAATCCAAACAATGCTCGTGCATATCTGCACTTAACAGTGAATGGCCTCCACTTCGCCGACTCTGTTGCAAATTGGGCATATCCAGCTCCCTGTCCTACTGCTTGGTCTTTCTTCTCATTGGCGACTGTGCCTCCCTCCGCCATACCAACATAAAAAAAACACCCCGCACAGCACACTGTTTTGTTTTGTTGGGTTGTAGATGTTTGTGCCAAGAACCGTCTGCAATGAAATGTAATGGTACTACGACCTGTTTCAATAAAAGCTAAAACTGCTACTACAGACTCGAAGGACAAAAACCACCCTAACCTGAAATCAATGAGAGCACTATTTTAATTGATGAGGTCTGTAATGTAACCTAGCCAATTAATAAAATTTTGCTGTGGTGACGAATTCGGCTTCCACGTTAATGAAAGACGATTCGAGGTTTGGTTTTAGAATTCAATCCGTTTCAACGCATACGATTTTGCTTTTTGTTTCAACAAAACTCTGCTTGATTCTCAAACACACAATTTTATTTTATTTAGATATACAAAATTACATGGGTCCTTGCTAGATATACAAAAGGACCGGGCTGATGCGCGACCGGTCGCATCTGAGACGAGCGCGCGACCCCCCTCTTCCACCAATTAGATTGCACAAAGTTTCACTCTCCGACTCATACAGAGTATCTGGTAATTTTTTATTGTTACTCACGTCAATCACGTACCAGGTGCAATGTTGCTGCTGCGGAGAGCAAAATAGATGACATCATGACACTTTTTTACTTATGAATGATTTTTAAATAACAATTTCTCTCTCATATGATGTCCAAATTATATTTTGTTTGCACCAGTATATTCATTATAAGGAGATCTACAAAACAAGACCCATGTTGGATATGTTTTAAAATTATTTTATTTATAATATCAACTTATATAAAGTGACCTATCAACTTATATAGAGATCTTGTATCAATTTATGAAGATGTTGTATGCCGACCTATATGTATCGATCTATATAGACGCAATGTATCGGTACTATCAATCTGTGATAGCGGCTCTCTCGGTATATATGTAGTAGCTCTATCAACATATATAGCAGTAATGTAATTTTATATGACGTATTAACTTACATGTACTAGTAGTGTTAATTTATATATACAAGTTTATAGGTGGATATAAAGTAATATTATGTTATACAATATAGTAACTTATGTGCCTACTAGCACATTGTGCATGTGTATTTCATACGTAAATGCATTATCAATCTATGTATAGTGATAGTATCAATTTATGTGCAATTCTAGTGTCAACTTATATTTATATATAGAGAGAAAACATGTAACAACTTATAGATATATTGTACCAATCTATATAAAAAATGTGTTTTACACAGACGGTTCTAAATGTCATGTTGTTTGAGAATGAAACAAACATATATCAAATGACAACTTGATATTGCATATGAGCTAGCAATTTATTTAACAAAATCATTAATGCCTTCACATATAAACTTAGTACTAAATATATGTAAATTCAGTTTATTTTGTAGACTAAGCAAGATTTAAATTGAATTGAAAATAGATATGGTATGAAAATTATCGTAACTTTAGAAGATAAAACAAGTACGGAGTATCAGATTACCAGCTACTCTGTATTGCATCAGCTACTTTAAAATAGTCTAGTACGGAAGGATAAGGGCTAGCTAGCTTCTTAAACTAGCGGGCACATCAGCGATGGGCCAGGCAGTAAAATGTATTAAGTATTTGTTGATGAGCCTCAGGCGTTGCAGGCCGCAGGCCACCAGGCCTCAGGCATTGCAGGCCGCGGGCCACCAGGGTCGCGCGCTCCGCGCGAGCGCGACCCGGCGCGCCGAAGCTTTTCCGATACAAAACTACAATACAATTACTGCATCAGTGGACAGGTCCAATCCATACACATGTAAGCAGAACAATACAAGTATATTATAAATGAAGCAGATGGTTGAGTTCAGAGCATCACGATTGTTGCATCACAGGCAGCGGTCGTATTGTCCAGCAGATGCCTCGATTGACAGATTGATCAATGTGAACTCAGTATCCATCACCCAGATTCAAAACAGGTCTCCTTGGATGTGCGTTGAGCTGGTCCTCCAAGTCGTCCTTAAGTTTGTCATCATACAAACCCATAAGCCTTACTTCCTTGAGTTTTAGTTTAGAGAGGTTCTTTATCTCAGAAAACTTCAATGTTGATCCACTACAGCAGCGGGCCATCAGCAGCTCAAGATTTTGCATTGCTTCTGATCCAAAGGACACATTTAACTTTGAGCTGCAAGCAATCTCAAGGATCTTGACTTTTAAATAACAGTGTTGCTGTATTCCATTCACCCAGACACAAAAATCAAGCTTACTGTCACCATCATGATGTGGCTTGACACAAATACGAAGAAAGCATAATTCTTTTATTTCCCCGAGGACTTTAATTACGTCAATTTCTTCTGACATGGTTATCTCCAATTCTAACTTTGTGAGTTTGGGAAGATCTTTGATCCATGCTGGTACAGTTTTTACAAGACCATATAACTTGAGGCTCTGAATGCTCTGCAGAGGCTTCTCTTGAGCCTTCTGCTGCGGTTTCTCCTGGGGCTTCTGCTGAGGCTTTTGTTGAGTTTCCTCCAGCCGCTTCTGCTGAGTCTTCTCTAGTGGCTTCTCATGAGGTTCTTCCAGACGCGAGGAAATGTCTTCCAAACATTCTTGATTGCCTTTGCCAAGCCACACTGATAGGGATTCCAGACGGACGTGACATGAGATGGAGGCACAGAAGTCCTTGCAGTTTTTCTTGTTGACACCAAACACACCGAGCTTGCGCAATTGGGTAATCGTCTTGAGCTCTTTCAGGGCGGTCTTGCCCCCTGCAAGACCAGCATTGATAACACCAAACGTGTGCAATGCAGTAAGTTTATCAATCCCTGCTGGCACCTCAACACCAACTAGTTGATGAGATCTGCATGGTGTTGATGGTTTCTCTGCCAGTGGAGTGGTGCCAGCACGAATATACTGCAGCTTCTTTAACTTGGTGATAGATGCTGGCAAGGTAACTATGGAGGTACACCTGACATCCAGAGTCTCAAGCTGCCGTAGCTCACCCAACGAACTCGGCAGACGGCTGATCTGAGTACTTCCTCGCAGAGAAAGGAACTTGAGGCGAGGAAGAAGCTTCACCATCTGCTCAAGGTCCTTATCTGTCACACCTGTTGCATTCTCCAGATCAAGAACCCGAAGAACCTTCATATTTTCAGAGATGAAGAATGATTCCCACTCCCCAAACACTGTTAAAGACCGCAGTCTGGAGAAGTCAATGCTCTCGAAAACAATCCTGTTTCTGTCCCAGCTTGTCTCTATCACAAGGTGCCGTCCTGTGCGTCGGGTAGTTGGAAGGCAACGCCCCTTCAGTGCAAAGACCTCCAGTGCAAATATTATATTTTCTTCCTCTGGACGCGAGATGATATATTCATGGAAGAAAGCACTAACTTGGCATTGGACCATTCTCATGTGGGTGATGGCTCTGCATGTTGATGGCTGAATCATGCTTAGGTTGACCAGAATTGAGAACAGCATCTCCCCTTTCTCCTCTGCAGTGGTGTCTTTTGTATCCCTGGAGTAGCCCTCTGCAACCCATCGCATCACTAAACGCCTCCGCCGAATGATTTGGGACCCAGGGAAGATTGACATATAAAAGATACATGGCCTTAGGAAATCCGGGCAAGCACGGAAGTAGGAATGCATCCAAGAAAACAAGCCTCGCAGACCACTAAACTCAGGGTTGCTCTCAAGCTCATGCATAAATCTGCGATTCAGAATTTTTGTGCTCTCCATACATGTAACTGTCTTTGGGGCCAAAAAGTTAGCTACAGCAACTATTACTTTAGGAAGTCTGCCACACTTTAGAATAAGTTGTTCTAGCTCCTTGTTGTGTAGATTCATTAAAGGGGACGTCGGGCTTTTCTTTCGTACCTATTGTTCCAGGAATTTAAGATGATCTTAATCATTATGATAAACACCAATTACAGTACGAACATAAATGATTGTTTACACTAAAAGAGCAGTCATGATCAGAGAACTGGAAATTACCTGAAACTTTTCGTCTGCTCAATCAATGTGAAGTCATCAATCAAATTTTAAGTAATTTGCAACACAAATGGTTGCACACAACTTTTTAATCAATGGCATATGCAGAATGGCAATAGGTATTTATGTTTTTTAAATTGATTGAAATAGCGCACTGGTAAGGATTGGAAAAAAATGCAACCTTTTAACCAATGGCATATGCAGAAGTGTTGAGGCAATATTAGGGTAATCTCCTTGACATAATGAGGTGATTGCCTATTAATGAAGATAAGAAGACACTGAAAAGGGAAACACTCCCTACTCTTTCTCTACAACCCAAGGTTGGCCTCCTCCTCTGCCCCCTCCTATCAAATTCCCACTTCTTCCTACATTACCTCCCTCGATCTAAACACATAACAGTTCAACCTATAGAAAAGTGGATGTTACACACAAACAAGGTTAGGATGACTCGCTGAGCACACAAACATTACTTTTCTTTTTCATTTGAAGTTCTATCAATAATCCACTCAGGGTTGCAGATCCAGTTAAAAGGTAAAAGGAAACATGTGCACTTGATGTATGGACCATAATGCTACGGTAGACAGATCCCTACTGTGATTGTTCAAAGCTTGCAGGTTGACCAAGATCATGAAATCTCAGTCCTGAAGTCCATTGCTCCATCTCACAAGTCACAACCAAATAACACTAGGGAGAGAGCCTCGCTAATTCACTGCATTCCTCTCATTCCATTACCAGCACATTTCAACTGGAAATCAGTATTTGCCATGCCAAGGTTCACAATTTTATTGAAACTAGGGCAATTATAGGTAGCTACAAGACTTATTTGTGGGTTTCTCTGCTGTCCAATATCTAGGCCTCTTCAATCCATATCACTGAGACTTGCCTCAGATCAGCTCCTATAGCTTTTCTATGACTCTGCCTGCCAAACCATGTGACTGGTAGGGAATCCCTAACTCAGCCTTGGAACCGGTGATGAAAGATAGCTATTTTCTTCCCTTTTTTCTTCCTGTATCCAATGCTATTCTTCCACTAAGCTGCCTCTTGTGAAGCTATTGCCCCAGCTACCACTAAACTTCATAATGTAAATCTGTTTAATGAAGGCCAATCAAGTATGCATCTTTACAAGGATATATGGCTATGACATTGCTAGTTTGTTTGAGCTCTTATTCTGATATCCACTGAATAAAGGCATAAACCATGCGATTGTGTTTCGTACTATCATGCCTCCTTTCTTCAAGTTCAACAAAAATTTTAGAAGAAAGTAGTTCACAGTAATGATTTACTCCTTATTAAAATATAGTGGATTGTTATACATTGTTAATTTGAAATGAAGCTGTTGAGGAAAAAAAATAAAAATATAGTGGCCATTTAAAATTGCACTTATGAGACTCATGTTTCAAGAGGTTTACTCTACTACCTGATTTACTTCTTTGCAACATAAACACACTTTCATACTTACACTTGATTCTTTCTTGGAACCATTACTGGTCGAATTATTGATTACACTTTCATACTTTTGAACGATGGGTGAAGGAGAAATAATAGGTATTTTTGAATAAGATGTTATCTTTGCAGTAAAACTCATGAAAGAAAACAGCTTCAAGGAAGTAGTGCACATGAATATTTTTGTGATTAAGCATACCTCTTTTTTAAAGAGATCAAAGGATGCTTCAGCTTCTAGACCTTTGACATTAAACACAACCTCTTCATTGTCTGCACAATATGTAGCAATGCTTTCTTCGGTTGTAATGACGATGATAACACTCTTGGAATGTCTAGATACAATGGCAGGTTGTATTAAGTCCCATTCTTCTATGGACTGTAGATCATCAATAACAACAAGACACGGATGTTCTTTTAGAACCTTATGACACTCCTGAATAGGGTCTTTGATTCCCATGGGTTCTACAGATACTGAATCAAAATCCAAAAGTAAGCTCCGAGAGAAGTCTTTCAAATTGAATGGATGGGACACATGGACCCAACCATACTTTTCAAACATTCGATCCTTTTGAAGCATTCTTTCATAGTACAAATTTCTGACGAGATCTGATTTTCCAACACCAGCTATTCCCCACACAGACATCACTTGCCAATCCTTGAAACGTGCATTGGTCTGATAGTTACGAAGTTCATTCATTTGTGACTCACATCCAACAAGGCTAAACTGGTCCATCCAGCTATTGGCTACAGCCTTTCTAGAGGTGGGAATTCTTTCATACGAATTAAGGCCTCCCCTGTGGGTCATTTCATCCTCTAATATCTCATTGTTGCTTGAAATCACCCTTCTTGTCTCCTTGATCTGAGAATATTGAAAATACAAAGCAATTAAGGAGAGATTCGGAGAAAACCACTTACTAGGAGAGATGTTCCATCATAAGTTCATTATAATGTGATTCCTGCTCCTACTTTCATATTGCCTAGAGATTAGATCAATCTTCAATATATCATAGTGTTTCTTGAATTTCATGTGGTAGACTCTGAAATATACTAAGTATTTTTTTCAAGATGAGGCTGAAATATATATTAAGTATGAAGCATCCATGCACTAGTCACTTGTCAAGTACTCCTTCATTTTCTTTACAGAAATTTTAATGTTTCAAAAAAAATCGACCAAAGGGATTCTCCCTCTGATTACATCTTAAAGAAACGTACCTAGACTTTGAACCCGGGTCGTTTACAGGGGTTTGACCCAGAGTTCATTACTCTACCGTTACACCATGTGAAGTGTGGATGCAATTTTAGTGTTTCAACTTGTAACATACACGAGTAAATATGTGAGATCGATTGAAGCCCTATTCTCCATGACCAATACCGGGGTCCATGATGTTCAGAATAAAATGTTAGATATAACGAAGGGAGCAATTTTTTAAATAGAAGTAGTTGACTCTGCTCTGGGCTAACCTCCTTGAAAAAGACACATACAGGGTACTCAGCTGAGTACTGTTTAAGCTCCAACACTTGGTATGAGTGTCCAATACACAAACTTGCGATTTCACGTTGCTCTGTGGACACGATAATCCAGTTTCCCTCCTTCCTGTGAGGTAGGCATGCCCTGATAGCGTCCCATTCTCCCATTGTGCACACGTTTTCCAGGACAAGTAGGTACCTTTTCGCATCAAATTGCTTCATGAACTCTTCGGAATTCTTCAATCATACCTCCTTGCTTTGCCACCATCCTCTCCATCCTCTTCAGTTGGGCAACATCTACAGTGGTTCCTTGTTGTAGACAGGAATTTGTGTAGAACTGAGTTACCAAGCTCTGGAGAAACTTGTGGTGACTGAACGGGTATGTTAGCTTGATCCAGCCTCGGCATCCAAAGTTTTGGCAGATTTCTGGATCTTGGTAGGCTTTTCTGATGATGGATATCCTACCAAGATCACCACCTGTCCCCCACACAGAGATCACTCCAAGATCACTGTTTTCCTTGGTGATCAACTGCGTCAGATCCCCTAAGCCTTGCTGCTTTTTTGTGTTGTCCCTTGCTTCAACAAACATGTCAAGTGCTGTTCCGCCAATAGCAGGGCTGGTTGCAGGTTGTTGCTGCATGACTGGCTTGGAGCCAGAGTCGCTGATGAGGCTGTAGCGCGAGTTCCTCTTGCTAACATCCTCAACCCTGGCTTTGATCTGCTCTATCTCGGTGACTACTGCATCTATGGGTAGCGCCGACGCTGCCATACAGGATGGTACAAAGCGGCGCCACCAGTGGCGCCGGTTGTCCATGTGGACAACAAACTCGATGCAATCCTCCATGTCGTAGGCTAGGTCACGGACCTGCCTCACCCAAGTCCTCACCACATTGTTCTTCGCACGCTCTTCATTGGCAACATTGAGGAAGGAGTACATCATCTCGAACTCACTTGTGATGAACACAAGGTCCCGTTGTGCACTCTGCCGCAGCTTTGACTCTTCCTCGATAGCTGATTGTGCCTTGGTCAGCACCCCCTCAACCACAGACTTCGCCAAGCCAACCACAAGGTCCCCCATTGTTTTCTTTATCTCTCGCTGAGTGTTTGTTATGTGATGTAGCTAGCAAGTAATGATGCTAACGTTGGAGATGTGTATCTCCTGAGTACCCAGAGAGGGGTCTATCAAAGGCTGGCAATAGCTTTGTCTTACCAATTGAGCCTCTTGGTAAAGGGATCTGCACCTAACCCAATGGCTTAATCAAGAGGTCCTGTTGGAAAAAGAAAAATTATTCAAGTCACAGTGTGGGGCGACAGATTGCACGTGAGGTCACAAAGGAGGGGGGAATGCTCGCTTAAGAACAACATGGTATGCCTCTGGAAGAAAAAAAATAATGCAATAATATCTTTTGTACAAGAGACTGAATGCAAGAATAGTTGTTTACACACAAGTGTTCTTAGACGAAGTGAAGAGTACATCAAACTAAATAAGGAATCATTTTTACTGTGAATTAGTTTGCCAGCAGCTAGCTGCAAATGAGATGGTGAATGCCTGCTGGCACCATTGAAGATGACTTCGTGTCGCATATCTTATGATAAACTAGCTTTTCTTCTGAGGTAACTGTACAGACCTAACTGATAAATAAGTACTCCCTCCGTCCCAAAAAAGAAGTCGCTCTAGAAATTTTAGGACAGATTAACGAGAAAGTAAAATGACCTTGATTGCCCCTAATTATTAGCCATATTTGGCACTAATTAGTTGTTGCATGCACATGCACCTACTAAATATAGTAGAATGACTTGTTTTGTGGGACAAATTTTGAATCCTAGAGTGTCATCTTTTTGGGACGGAGGGAGTACACTGTAGGGGCATCCAAACAGGTTTGTAAGTTCTTTTGAACAAATAAGACTCCGAAGATTGCCAACGAATGGCGTATGGTGCAGTAGGATCAGGTGAATCAACTGCACTGAGATGGTACTCTCCGGTTAGGATAGTTTGCTTTGGAGAAAAACTCCAGACAGAATATAAATTGTTAATCTAAGCCATGTATTTGCCCCCCAACATCATCCAGATCGTACACCATTTTATCATCAAAGCCAAGCACAGCTTCCCTGACGCATTACTTCGTGAGTTTAATACCTATCAGGCTAACAGTACTATACTTATTCAAATAAGTACATAACACTACCTTAACTTCCGAAGCTGAAACTAATCAAATGAGGAACAGCCAACTAAGAGCTATCAGCATATAGTGGCCTGCATCTATAACGAAAATTTGGGATAACTTAGTTCAGATCCCTACGAGTGAGCAGGTAGTCAGGATTTGGAATCGAGTCTTCAATTAAAAGACTTTTGTGCCTCAGCAGTTAATTGAGGCGTTCTGCTAGTCAGATAGAAGATGCAACTTACAACCAGGGGCGGACCTAGCATAGGACATGGTTGTACACATGTACACACGATAATTTTGCAAACAAAATCGAAGTTAGTAATAACTGGGTCAGATCCGATTACGTTTAGCATATGTTAGGGATTCGGGCGCTCCGTTTCCGCACAGCAGGTAGTGAAGACAAGGGGCGGTATACCTGGTGGGTTCTCGTCGGCGGGGCGAAGACGCGGCAAAGGGCGCCGCCGCTCGCCCAGTCGTCGGGGGCGGACTAGCTAGCGGCTTGGGGTCGACGGGCCGGTGGAAGACGCGGTGGGCGTGGGACCTTGTCGAGCGGCGGCGGCGGCGGCGGCGAGGGATGCTATGGACGGGAGACCGGGGTGGAGAGTGGTGATGGGAGAGCAGGCAGCGGCATGGACTCGGGGATTTTGGGTCTGACGCCCATGGGAGTGGAAAGGACCATACCTAGCAATACAAAATGCACGGGGTAGTCTTTTGAAAAAACGACACCGAACAGGCCCATTGACAGTCAAATTGCGATTCCACTGACCAGTGACCACTGCCTTGAACAAGGCCTGATAACTTGTCTTATTTTGATTGATAATAAGAGTTACTAATTCTTATGATATTTACGGTTTGTGAAGCTCTTGCAAATTTCTACCGTACCAAAGCCTTTATCATCGTGTTCCTTCACGATGGATGAATCTCTTGGACTGCAAACATATATTTGGTATTTGGATGAGTTGGATATCAGGATTGATTTCTGAGATTCCAGACTTAGACATTGGTTATCTTTTTTTTGAAAGAAAACATTCCAAGGGAGACCCCTGAAGTTTAATGTGTCTCACCCAAGATTTGAACCCTGGGTGGGAGTCTTCTAGCTAGTGGCCTTTGCCACTACACCATGAGCTCCTTGGCAGACATTGGTTATTCCTTAGTGGTATCTTTTCATGCCAGTCTTTTTCTGTCCATAGTATTTTTTCTACACTTGAAAAATTTGCAAACCTCGGTAGATATCCAACAATCAAATACCAATATATTTTTCGTAACACCTTCTTGATCACAACTCAATACATGGCTATGATTTATTTTTTTGACAATTATTATGGAGGGAATGAAACAAATTATCAGTGAAAATCATTAAAGGAGACGACAATTAACGCGTGGAATAGAATTCATCAAAAGCTAATATATAGGGGCATGCTCATGCCAATTCTATCCCTGTTTGTTCCAGTCTTGGTAGAGAATTTGCTGAAATGATTGAAAACCTTTTGAGGAGATTACTATAAAAAATGGATCAGTATAATAACAAAATTGTAATCACTTTTCGTGTTGGAGGCTGGACTAGCATTTGTTCGAGTATGGGGAGAGTCAATACATCAATCTGATGTTGTTGGTAAGTCTATTGTGTTTGTGACAAGATCCATGGAGAAAAAGGGAACAAAAAAGAGGAAGACAAAGTTAAAAAGAAAAGCATAAAGAGAAGAAAAATAAAAGAATAATGATGTTGCTCAGTACTTAAAATTTCATTATTTGATTGATGATTGGTCAAGACTTATTGTTGATATCATACCCATTTTTCAATCATGAGCAATTCAATAGTGAGAACTTCAGTTGTGACTTGGTATAATTTATTTTGCACTTGCATATGTCACCTATACAAATGTGAGTGTTCATCCCTCTTTCATTTCAACACCTATTTTCCATGATATTTTGTGACATATCTCAATAATTCCAATAGATCTCTGTCTCAAAGTCTTTCACTTTCATAATGAGTATAGTAGGTTGAAAATAATCTAGTGATAGGCTTGAGTGACTTGATGTGATGAGTGGCTCCATGATCTTTGGTAAGAGAATTTCATTTATGTTGGATTTGCATCTTTTGAAAAAAAACTCTTAATGATGGAACATAGCAAAGGTCTAAAGTTCACCTAACTTCATGAGCATATATTCCCTCTATCCTGAAATATAAGATATCTTAGAGATCTTAGGATAGATTATTGGGACTGGCAAAAGATGCACTACCTTGAATTATGATGTGTGGTTTTGCGTTGCCTTTTTTTAGTGGCTAGCTGTTTAGTTCTATCTTACCAAAATGACAGTTGCATATAATAACTAACTCGGAGGACAATTAAATAAACAATTGTCTAAAAGTCGTTAGAATGTTTTATATTTGAGGACAAATTTTTAAACATGGATTCCTTGTATTTGAGTACAGAAGGAGAATGGGGGCTGGATTTGTGTGCGGTGATGGATTGAAGAACTCTAGTCAACTTCTGTTTTCGATTTTTTAGCAAAAACGAAACTTTTGTTTACGCGGGGAACAGGATTATCTATCATTTTCTATGTTTTTCCGTTCACTTCTTGTTATTCTGGTGCAATAACAACAGGCAAACAAAAAAAAACTATCCATTTCATTTTCGACGTTGAGGAAAGATAAGGCAAAAAATGTGATAATGCCATCGTTCACTTCTACAGCGTTGGCAGTAGAATTGAAAAAGACAAGATCTAGATTGAGAAGCCAAAACATATGGAACAATTCACAGATAAAGTTCATTTAGTCCATACACGTAAATTAACCAGTCACCATTTGGTATGTAAAAGCTCATCATACACTTATCATATACTATTTGTACAATTTTATCAGCTCTTGCATCAACTGTTCAAACTGTTCCAATTTTGTGAGGCGAAAAATGTGGTAATGCAATCGTTCACTTCTACGGCGTTGGCAGTAGAATTGAAAAAGACAAGATCTAGATTGAGAAGCCAAAACATATGAAACATTTCGCAGATAAAGTTTATTTAGTCCATACACGTAAATTAACCGGTCACCATTTGGTATGTAAAAGCTCATCATACACTTATCATATACTATTTGTACAATTTTATCAGCTCTTGCATCAACTGTTCAAACTGTTCCAATTTTGTGAGGCGAAAAATGTGGTAATGCAATCGTTCACTTCTACGGCGTTGGCAGTAGAATTGAAAAAGACAAGATCTAGATTGAGAAGCCAAAACATATGAAACATTATCATCGTGTTCCTTCACGATGGATGAATCTCTTGGACTGCAAACATATATTTGGTATTTGGATGAGTTGGATATCAGGATTGATTTCTGAGATTCCAGACTTAGACATTGGTTATCTTTTTTTTGAAAGAAAACATTCCAAGGGAGACCCCTGAAGTTTAATGTGTCTCACCCAAGATTTGAACCCTGGGTGGGAGCCTCCTAGCTAGTGGCCTTTGCCACTACACCATAAGCTGCAGGAGGTCAAGGCCGCCTACCGGACCCTCGCCCGCAAGGTTCTGCTCTCTAAATGGTGACTGGTTAATTTACGTGTATGGACTAAATGAACTTTATCTGTGAATTGTTCCATATGTTTTGGCTTCTCAATCTAGATCTTGTCTTTTCAATTCTACTGCCAACGCTGTAGAATGAACGATGGCATTATCACATTTTTTGCCTTATCTTTCCTCAACGTCGAAAATGAAATGGATAGTTTTTTTTTGTTTGCCTGTTGTTATTGCACCAGAATAACAAGAAGTGAACGGAAAGATAAGGCCAAAAATGTGATAATGCCATCGTTCACTTCTACAGCGTTGGCAGTAGAATTGAAAAAGACAAGGATCTAGATTGAGAAGCCAAAACATATGGAACAATTCACAGATAAAGTTCATTTAGTCGATACACGTAAATTAACCAGTCACCATTTGGTATGTAAAAGCTCATCATACACTTGATCATATACTATTTGTACAATTTTATCAGCTCTTGCATCAACTGTTCAAACTGTTCCAATTTTGTGAGGCGAAAAATGGTGAATGCAATGCGTCTCACTTCTACGGCGTTGGCAGTAGAATTGAAAAAGACAAGATCTAGATGAGAAGCCAAAACATATGAACATTTCGCAGATAAATTATTTAGTCCATACACGTAAATTAACCGGTCAGTCACCATTTGGTATGTAAAAGCTCATCATACACTTATCATATACTATTTGTACAATTTTATCAGCTCTTGCATCAACTGTTCCAATTGTTCATACACCGTGCAATTGGGCCCAGTCAACCTACAACATCTCGATCTAGTGTTTCAATTATCACAATTGCAAAAAATGAAAATAATCTATCACCGTACTAGTAATGGTCCGCTGACAAATGCTGCATAGGTATCAGTGTCAACATACAAAACTCATATGTGCGTTTATCTCCAGATGACTCTGCTGCAGCCGGCAGAACATTTTAGGATTCCTCTGCCGATGGTGGCATGCCAAAAAGAACCGTCATATCCACCTCATCAACCACTTTACCCTCCTTCTCAATGAACATGTCTCTAGTTATATCGGTAACAGCGAGACCTCCATCTGCTCTGGTGCTCAGCACGGTGATCTTCTCCTTATAGCGATTACTTTGCAGTGAAATGACCTGATCTTGCATCATTGTAACGGTGATGTTGCACTTGGATCGTGGTGTGACAATGCCTTTGTCTGGCTCTGTGTGTAAACAGCATAGGCTTGTCTTTGTGATGAACGCGAAGTAATCATCGGTATCGTTGATCAGCTCTACTGAGTGCGATATCTGCTGGTCATGTTCTTCAAAGGGAAACTGTATTTCCAGCGGTTCTATCCCAAGCATGTCCTCCAAGCAAGGGATCACCTGTGATGGAGAAAAATGACTTTACCACAGCTTGCCAAAGCTAGTAGTGTTCTTGAGGTTCAAAACTATTTCGTTGAATTGGTCAAGTAGTGCTTACCTGGAATTGGTCATCTTTACTATCTATTTCGTTGAGCTCATCAATTATATCTGATATGTCAGGTCTGCCATTGGGGTCAATTTGCATGCATCTTTGAGCCAATTCGAGGCATTTTGTCACTTGTTGATAACCCAGGGCTGTATGTTTCGATGATGTAATCCACCTGTGCTTCCATCTTCTAAGTATCTGCCGTTTCCACAAAGCCTAGCTAGTTAGATTGATACCATAATATTTAATGCAAATGACATGAATATTTTTGTGAGCCTAAGACTACAGCCAAGAGAGTAATAGCGGTTTGGAATATGCATGTCAAAGTATGCGAATTCCTGTGACTATAAGAATTGAATTGTTTCCGATAAACAACCTAGCATGTTCATATGAAATTTTTTTGTGATCATTAGTTGCTTTTATATATAATCTAGAACTGCAAAATGGACTCACAATAGGTAAGCACTATCAGAGGAAATAATCAAACAGTAATTTTTTCTGTTTTTTTATTAATTAGCAGTATCCATTCAAGATTGATCGAACCAGTGAAACACCCAACAAAACTACCGTGATACAATTTTTTAATATTAGCATAATGATGAAAAGGGCCATATGCAACGGTGATATAATCACCCGTACTTTAGTAATATTAGGCATCTTTTTAGTTCCTGTCATCATCTCGTTGATCAATACTCCATAACTATACATATCCGACTTTCTTGACGATTTTCCTTCTAAAAGGTATTCTGGAGCACAATATCCTCTGCATGATACCAACAAACATATCTCAACACGCTATGGCACAATAAAGAACATGTAACAGAGTAAGTGTCAGAAACAAAAATGTATTATTTGTATCTTACGGCGATACAAGACGTGATGTAGTGGTAGTTTGAGAATTGTTATCAAGTCTTGATAGGCCAAAATCTGTAATTTTGGGCACCATGCGATCATCTAGTAGTATGTTGGCAGGTTTGAGATCCATGTGGATGATACCCTTCTTGTGAAGATAAAGCAAACCCTTGCAGATCCCCACGACAATTTCATAACGTGTATGCCATTCAAGTCCCCTTAATTCATCTTCAGAAGAATACGAAGATGAATCAAAAGACATTCAGAATGAAAATCATCAAAAAATAATTGGTCCATGACTTGTACATATACCAAAATGTGTCCATTTTTATCTGTACAATATGTTCATTGTTATTCATCAAACACGACTTAAAAGGTAGAATTAAAAGTAGGGAAGATGGTATAATATATGGAGTAGCTAGATCATTTGGAAATGCAGTTCTACACTTGGGTCACTTGAATATTTGTGGAAGCAAATGAATAGAAAGATATTTGGCACCGATTACTTGAGGACGTGATGAGGGAGTTGGCTGTTGATCATTTTGTTCAGTTGTGCTATTTAATTTATTTTAACAGTTTCTACACTTTGCTTATTTTGTTTGGCATATTTTAGCATGCACTTTGTCAGCTGGCCGTTGAAATGAACTGCGTTCTTTGTAAACATTTTTTTTCTCAAGGCTATTTTCCGATGTGAATTGGAGTGGTACTGCCATTATGAAAAAACAAGTGTGTACCTGTAAGATAATTATCAAGGCTTCCATTTCTTATGTACTCGAAACAGAGTAACCTTTCCCGTATGTCGAACATAATAGTTTCTTCTCCAAATGTTAACGCACGTTCTTCTGTAACAGAACAATAGCCTAGAAACCGTACTATATTTTCGTGCCTAGCTGTGATCAAACTTTTAACCTCCCGATGAAACATCTTGTCTTTAATTGTCCGGGTTTTGAAAAGCCTCTTCACAACAACAACTCCATTTTGAAGGATGCCCTGTTCAATATCTCTTGTGAGCATTATATAAATGTAATTCTGCTATGCAGTGAGGGAACATGAAGACGAGGTGCCAACAGAATAGTTACCTTGTAAACCTCTCCACATCCACCAACACCAACTTTTTGCTTCTCAGAGAAATTTTCTGTGACACTCTGTAGAAGCATGAAATCTATATGCATTGGTTCCTCACTTCCTGCTAGTATTAACTCTAGGATGTTAAGCTCAATCTGTACTGAATCAGCAAATTAGTGTAGTGTTGTTGAATGGGTAAAAAAATCGTTTTGAACAAATGCTACAAGTCAAGAAAACACCATTGATGTCAAAACAACCAGAATGGTCACTGTGTGACACTTTTTAAACAGCTGGATCACAAGGTTCTAATTAAACAGATTTCCGTATTCAATCTCTATTAGGCCAGTCTCAATGAACAATTTCACTACACAGTTTTCTAGACAAAAACTATATAACTGTGCCAAAGGACTCACATACTATGAAACTCTTCATTCTCTCTCCAATGCCACATCAACACATTTAAAGCCATGAAACTCCCATTGTATAGTTTCACTCTACGGTTACCTAAACAAAAAATTAGGTACCTGAGCCAAAAGACTTTCATGGCGATGAAACTCTTCATTCTCCCTCCTATGCCATATAAGTATATTTAATGCCATGAAACTCCTCATGAAACCTCACTGAGACTGGTCTTAATTGTTCAAATTACCGGCAAACCACATAAATTTATTGGAGGCCACTGTGGTAAGTCCGGTCACCAGATTTATTGGGTATACCCACTTAGATATTTTGTTAAAATTATCGGCACTGGAAAGTCAGATATACCAGCCATGCTCAAAATCATGAAATTAGTGCAGAACTCACCTCAGAGCTTTCCACTCCTGATATCTTAAGTGTACCTTGCTGCACCACACTGGAATGTTCTTGTGTCTGCTGAAAACTCAACGAGTTCAAATTCATCTACGAATTTGGAGCACACAATCTCAAAGAAAAACGAGGCTATGTGAGATGACCACGAGTGTCCTACCAATAAAGTACCCGCGCCATCTTCGATATCTTCGTCATTAAGCATCTCGATTATATGTTGTGTGCCTGGCGCCAAGCTTTCTGTTTCATTAAGGTCCTCCATGATACGCTGTATTGCTGGTCTCTTATTGGGGTTCTTGTCCAGGCAACGTACGCATATATCGGCGCATACTATTATTTGTTCCAACTGTCTGTCTTCCCCTGACGTCCCCAACCAGTTTCTCCATGCTTCGAGCACCTGGAAAATTATTGCCGCATTTCATTTTTGTTTAAGAATTTGAGAATATCTATCTGTTATTTGGATCATGGGTTCAAAACAACGAACATTCTACAGCACGTTTTGCAGTTTACCGCCCACACTAGATTAACACATTTTTCTATTAGACCCTGTACCACTCGAAATATGTGAATGTATAAGGGTTTTGAGAAATTTTAAAATGTTTAGAATTAATTAGAGCCATAAGTTCCGAAAAATCGGACGGTGGAACTTTTTAAAATTACTAGCAAAATTGCCCATGCGTTGCTACGGACAAAAATTTATATAAATATATTAAAATATAATCTATCCTCAGTTGAATATACAACACTTTTATTTAAGAGGAATGACTTACTTAATACTGTGTAGTTTGTCGTGATGGAATACTATCCATTCGCCACTACACCTCCAAATATCTTTCAGTTCCGCAGTTTTACCAAAAATCGAAATGATAAAGCTGGAAATATACTTTGACTTGCGATTTTTTTCTTACCGCAGAACCTTATTTCATTAATATATTTTCGATTGAAAATAAATAAATCTTAATGCTAAAGTATCTTGTCACATAAACCTGCTCACACACACAATTAGTATTTTATTTCCTAATTGTGTGTAAGCAGGTTTTTGCGCATTGAGATTTATTAATGATAAATATCTTTTGCAAGTCTGACCTCTTTTTTTGCCTGGAAAGACCCCTAATACTACCCTTCTTCAGTTCTTCTACACAAACATGTGAAAGGACCACCCACCATCAGCAGCCGTGAGGCCTGATCACCACCAATGTCTGACCTCACATCGCACTGTTTCGGTCCATCATGGAAGTCCACCAATCTGGCGCTGGCGCGGTCTCTCTGTTTTTTTAATAGAGACGCTGGCCAAGACACCACCGCTCCGCATGCTTCTGCTTGGCTGTTGGCTCCAACCATTGGACGGAAAATACACGGTGATCTTGCCTCTCCCTTTTTTTTCACCCGCGTCGGATGTGGTCAGGAGTCAGGACTTAACTCCAATCCGGAAATCTGGCCTCCCTAATAAAAGGACCGCGGGTTAACTAATAAAATTTTAGGATGTTTATTGCAAATTTACGACGTACCGCGGAAATCCTTGCTTTTCTAATTAGGTAGAGATTTTTTTTCTTGGCGGTCCGAGGACTATCTTAAATCCTCTCTATACCCTCGATTCTGTTATATATGCAACAAATATTCAACTTTTTTTTTGCGAGTAAATATTCAACTTGTTCTATCATCAAAATTACTTGTGTTATTTGAATTCAACATCTGATTTTTTCATAGCCTTATAGCATGGCAGACCTACCGCTGCCATTAGCCTCAGCACCCTGCAATGCCAACACGCAACTGAGCTACCAACTAAACCAGGAAATTTATATGTATACAATTCTTTTTCTATACTCTGCCATCCTATTAACTAGAGCTAATCCTGTTCTAACTGCATTATATTAACTAGACGGACTGTAGCCTGGGGGCCCTAGAATCGCACCAATATTCTTGGAGCCTTAGTAGAGTAGAGTTGATTAACTCTATCCTAGCCGAGGAGAAGGATTAAACAATAATGTTTAACGGTTTGTTTTGGCAGCACATCCAGAACACTGCAGTTTCAGCACCTTTCGCTACTCTCTCTGAATATCTCGTAGCTTTTCCATTGCGACAATGACCATTTTCTACTGCAGTATATGAAATTGTAACTGATCAACTCTAGCTCCATTGTTTTCCTTATTTGTCATCTAAAACATTTTAACTAAAGCAGATTTCCTTTTTCTATTCTAATTGCTAGATCCTAATTAAAGCAATTCGCCTACAGGAAGAAAAGACTCGCAAAAAAGAAAAAGAGTCGACAAGAGACATCATCCTGATTTTGCTCTTAAGAAGGTTTCACTAACTACCGGACTTGAACGGTCTATCCATATTTTTGTCCATTGGTTCTTTGTCGTGAGTTTTTACTTGGAACATGGAAACCATCATTCTTTTTCTTTGTAGCTAAGTCCGTAGCAACAAGTTACTATTCTTTTTTTTAGAAAAGGGATGCTTTATTAATTTCCAGTTGAATACATCGAGATGATACATCCACCTAAAAACACGTTCCCGGCCTCTGCCATTACAGCACACAGCCAAATACAAATTTAGGACAAAGCCAGACACTACTAACAGCCAATTCTACGACTAGACTGCCATCCAAACGCCCGGCCAAAAAAATCCTTGGCCACTTGAACCAAGAAGAGCGACGCCGCTGCAAGAGTGTCCTTCATAGATGGCGGTTGAAGGATAGCCCACGTACGGAGCCAATGCGACGTTGTGAATATAACCTGCAAAAAATTTGGAATTTTATTATCAAAAACCGCAGCGTTTCGACATCACCAGATCGCCCAACATAAGGCCGACGCGCCAACAAACACCTGTGGTTTATAATTCGATGGAACTAGGTTAATCCATCCATTGAACATGTTGTTCACACTAAATGGTTTAGGTAAGCCCCAAGCCGCATAAACCGAAACCCATACCATACGTGTGAATCTGCAATCGAAAAACAAATGTTGTATAGTCTCATTTTCGTGACAAAAACAACACTTTTTACAGCCATTCCAATTACGCTTAGCAAGGTTATCTTTAGTAAGTATAACTCCTCTTCAGAGAAACCACATAAAGATTTTAACCTTTAGTGGGATTTTTGATTTCCATAACCTAGTATTTGTTCTTGGGATGTTTTGATGGATTAGAGCCAGATAATGAGTTTTAATCGAGAAAACACCTTTCCGATCTAGACTCCATTGAAAAACATCCCTATCATCTGTGAGTGCTACGTTTGCCAATCGTGCCACTAAGTTATTCCACATTACCAATTTAGGACCGATCAAATCTCGACGCCATGATATATCAGGGATCGTTGTGCTGAGCACGTCCGCCACCGTATCCTGTTTTTTGCGAGCTATGTTATATAATTGTGGGTATTGATCACGAAGAGACCTGTTCCCCAGCCATTTATCTTCCCAGAATCTTATCTGTGATCCATCTTTTATAATGAAAGATCCGAATTTTAAGAACTCGTTTTTAACCTTCATCAGACTAGCCCAGAAATGAGAATCCCCGCTTTTCCATTGGACCTGAACCAACGGTTTGGCCCCTAGATATTTATTGCGTAAAATCTGTTGCCAGGTACCATCTGATGTCAACAGCCGATACAGCCATTTGCTGAGTAAAGCTGTGTTTTTGAGTTCTAAGTTGTGAATCCCTAATCCCCCTTGCTCCTTTGGTAAGCATAGTATATTCCATCGCGCAAGTCTATACTTTCGTTTATGGTTATCGATTCGCCAAAAGAATCTGGACCGGTAGTAATCCAACTTCTTACGAACCCCTTTTGGGATTTGGAAGAAGGACATCATGTACATCGGTAAACTGCTAAGAACTGAATTGATTAGCGTCAGGCGTCCTCCATATGAAAGGTTTTTACCTTTCCAACTGCTGAGGCGACTCTCGAAGCGTTCCTGGATCCTCAACCAATCGTTATTAGATAGCTTCCGATAATGAATCGGAATGCCCAGATATCGGATCGGGAAAGTTCCATGGTTGCAACCAAACAGTTCTTTATATTGTTCTTCATAAATTTTGGCTTCGCCAAAACAGAATAATTCACTCTTATGGAAATTGATCTTAAGCCCTGATAACTGCTCAAAAGCACAAAGGATATTCTTCATGTTCAGAGCTTGTTCTAGGTTGTGATCTAGGAATAGAATGGTATCATCAGCATACTGTAGGATGGAAAGGCCTCCATCAATCAAGTGGGGCACCACACCTTATATCTGGTTGTCTGATTTTGCTCTGTTAATCAGAATAGTGAGCATATCTGCAACAATATTGAAGAGGATGGGGGATAACGGGTCACCTTGTCTTAACCCCTTTTTTGTCTGGAAAAACGGCCCTACTTCATCATTGACATTGATAGCGACACTTCCACCTGAGATAAAGGATTTTATCCACTCGATCCATTTGACCGAGAAACCCTTCAACCGAAGTGTATGTGTCAAAAACTCCCATTTAACTTTGTCGTATGCCTTTTCGAAGTCAATTTTAAAAATTATCCCATTAAGGTTTTTTCTGTGTATCTCATGGACAGTTTCATGCAGTACTATAACTCCTTCCAGGATGTTCCTCCGCCCTCTCATGAATGCTGTCTGAGTTGGGCTAATAATATGATCTGCCACGGAGTTAATTCGGGTTGTTGCCACTTTTGTGAATATTTTAAAACTAACATTGAGTAAACAGATGGGTCGATATTGCTGAATTTTGTTGGCCTCTTTGATCTTTGGTAGTAATGTTATTACTCCAAAATTTAGGCTAAACAGCGGTAGACCCCCGAGATTCTCTTTTTCCGATGCTTGCCATTGGCTATCATCTGGAAATATTTAGTATTACTGTCGCCAAAGAGAACATTGTTAACTTTTGCACGTTGATAATACCTCAATTCCTCCTCTCGAAGGAGTTTAATGAGGTCATCACGAGCCGTTTCGAGTTGCTGTCTCTCTCCTTCTGATAGATTTCTTCTTTCAGCCTGAGTGTCAAGTGAGTTCACTACGTTTTGGAGGTTATGCTTTTGTGCTTTGTACGTCCCATGATGGTGGCGGGCCCACCCCCGAAGATGTTTTCGCAATGCCCCCATTTTTCTGTTCCATCGTTGGATTGAATTCTGACCATTAACCGGGTGATTCCATATCTCTATTACTTTCTCTTTAAAGTCTTCATGTGTCAACCAGCTAAGCTCCAATTTAAACTGCTTAGGCTGACCCGAAAAGTCCGCATCACCCGTCTCTAAGATTAAAGGTGTATGATCCGACATGCCTCGATCGAGAGCACGAACCGTAACTAGGGGATACTTTAGTTCCCATTCAGTGCTCATCAATACCCTGTCCAGTTTTTCATAAGTTGGGTCCGTGAGAGAATTTGCCCAGGTATACTGTCTTCCTGACAACTCAATCTCCCGGAGATCGAAGCTGTCAATGACCGTATTGAACAGAAAAGGCCATCTCGTATTAAAGTTACTTTTGTTCTTCTCACGGCTGTGCCGCATGATGTTAAAATCCCCCCAATCAGAACAGGCAATGGATTCTGCTAGCAAGTCCGTACTAGTTCCGCTAGAAAGGCTGACTTAAAATCGTCTTGAGCTGGACCATATACTGCCATTAGAATCCATTTGAAATCGTCATGTCTGTTACGCAGATGGAATTTGACAAGTTACTATTCTAACATCCATTATGTTTCTTTGCTTCTATCTTCAGTATTTCTCTCATAAGGCCGGTACATAGTTATGGTGTATAATTGGATTTTGATCAGTTTATAGACTTTCCTAAATTCAAGCATGCATAACATCTCACGTTTTCTTATCCTAATTTCCACTTATTTCTGTAGTTCTACTGTTGCCACACGTTGCTTAATGTTTTTTGGCAAAAATAAAGTGTCCAAACTCAAACATGGCATGATGTATTTGAACGCAGAGTCTATCTCAGGTCTCAGCGCTAGTTATTCTTACATTCACAACGGAGGAATATTGCTTCTGCCCCGTCAGTATCTCTGTAATTATAACACCAAGGGCATATATGTCGAACTTGAATGTGATCTCTCCGCCGTTGAATATTTCAGGTGCTATATAACTGCATTAACATATTACATAGATCGCTTGATTGGTGTGGAGAACAAATGAAATAGAGTTTATATCTATCAAACAAGAATGAAATGAAAGACGAGTTTTAGAGGGGCTAAGCTAACTTACGGAGATAAATTAGGAAGGAAGTTTGTCATATGTCGGCTTTCATTCGGATTAAAGAACCTTGAGTCACAAATTTTTGGCACCATGTTATGATCCAACAATATTTTGTCAGGTTTAAGATCAAAATGAACAATATGCATTTCATGAAGATAATTTAACCCTTCACAAATTCCCCTGATTATTTGATAGCGCATTCTCCATTCTAGTCCGAGGGACACATCTGCAATGGCAGCAAAAAGTAAGTGTGCCTAATTTTTTAAAATCCTTAAGGCACTTTGTTATCTTGTTCGGCAGTCACTCAATGTATTTTTTTTTGAGTAAATATAAGATAGCCATGCTTATATTTTCTTATAAAGGTGTCATAAACCCTCTGTTAGCATAGTTTGTTGTATAGTAGATACCTTAACTACATATTTGGTTTGCAAGGTCCACATATTTTTCTTAACTCACTAATGACATTATATTTTTTTCTTATTAAAAGACACACGTGAACATATTTATTGCCTGTAGCCTGGCATATGTTAGCATAGATTTGTTGTATAGTCTACATGTATAAACATTGTACACAAATTCAATCGTTTATTTCGTTTCTAAAATATGCTATGCCTGGAAGGAATGGTTGCTACAATTCCAACTTTTGCAAGAAATTTCAAAACCATGTAAATGTTGTTTCTTTATATGCGAACCAAATTAACCTTCCCTAACAAGAGATGTTTCTTAATATTCTGTCTATAGTATTCTGTCTATAGTACATGATGTAATAATTGTATGTTATGTTTAGGATATATTGATATTGTCAAACAAAAAAATAAAGACCGCAGGGAACATTTGGCGTCACATGATCCTCATACGCACCAGTGATATAATTGTGAAGGCTTCCTCCAGGTACGTACTCAAAGCAAAGCAACCTATGCCGGATATTATCTGCAATGATATAGCTTCCCTCGTAATTGGCCAATTCCCCTTGTGCATGAGCACAATATCCGAAAAATCGAATTATATTCTTGTGCTTCGCCCTCATTAGACAACGAACCTCTTGGATGAATATTCTATCATCCTCATCCATATACTCTTTGAACTTCTTCACAGCAACAGTCCCATTACGGAGCACACCCTGCAGTCACATCATCATTTCTGTCGGTATGAGCAAGAGCTTTTAGATAAACTGTAATCCAAACAGAGGCCATATGGGGGTTATTCGCACCTTGTAAACCACAGCATACTCTCCACTGCCAATTTTCTGGTCATCAGAGAAATTATCCGTGATGGCTGTTAACAGTGATAGTGGCAAGTCTGTTGGCTCTGCACTTTCATCAAGTAACATCTGCTCCAAGCGATTGCGTGCCCTAGTTTCAGGATCCATTTTACATATAACAGTACCCTTCAGGCAAAAGGCAGGGTTAAATGAGGCAGCTGAATTTTCAAGTAATCAGGCTTCGACGCTTTATCCATTTGATGCTTTTCAAGTACTATAACTGGTGTGATGCACGAGAGTGACTTACCAGCAATCAGCCAAAAGTGAGCAGAAAGCTTGAGACGAAGGTCAACTCCCCGGTGTAACAAAAAACCAGAAAGGAACACAGCTCAACTGTGATGAATATTCAGTCTGAAATGATGAACAAATAGAAAAAGAAAGTAACTGGGTCAGCTAGCAGTCTAGCACAATCTAATCTTTTTATTCTTTTATTATTTTTTTGCGAAAAGCACAATCTACATCGAAACAGGTCGAGGCGGATCAGAGTCATGGAAATGCGATTAGATTTTGAGTTCAGCAAAAATTTCAAAAGATCAAGACAAGAACACAAAAATGATTCTTACTAGAAATCAGCACGCATGTATACGCACCTTTTAGAAACTGAATAAGCTGGTGAGGGAAGACACAGACTGAATATTGTAGCAGGCAAGAAGATCACTTTTGGAGCCCTTGCTTCTTCCCTTCTTAGTTCTTACTTTCTTTGATCTGGAAGACTTCACGAAGTCGGCATGTGCCCACGGGGGAAATATGCAGTGCAAACCCAGTGCTTGATGTAAACATGGAAACTTGCAATAAGATCCACCAAATAAAAATGTATGCTGCAGATAAGCCAAGCGATTCTACATAAACTTTTGCAGTTTACCTCCCACACTAGATTAACACATTTTTCTATTAGACTCTGTATCACTCGAAATATGCCGCCTGGCCCTTCAAACTCGTGTTGTTTTGTTGAATGTATAAGCTTTTTGAGGAATTTTAAAATGCTTGGATAGGTTTTTATGTCATGATAAGTACATAGAAACAAGTGTACGTCAGAGCAGAGTTACCAATATTTGCAAACTGAACGGGTGAAATTGAAAAGTTGAAAGGCTCAAGGGGGGAGACTTGAAATCTGGCAAGTCAACACAAATTCCAAGTCATCTCACAGATCTGCCCACACATGTTTTGCAATTGCCCAAACCCCGAGTCAATCACTAGCTGCTAGCTGCTGCCCCAAGCGCGCGCGTGCGCGCGCGCGCGCGCACACACACACACAAGGAGAGTGTCAGCAGGGGAGGCAATATATGGCGGACCTCGCAGTGAGCTTGGCCAAATACGGCGATTGAGGAGGAGGCAACGCTGCGGCTGAGCACGCAGAACGACCTGGTGTTCATCACCGGTGAGTTCCAGATGATGCAATCTTTCCTCAGTGTCGCAGACGAGGAGCGCGTCAGGAACATCGTGGTGAGGACCTGGGTGAGGCAGGTCCGTGATCTGGCCTACAATGTGGAGGACTGCATCGAGTACGTGATCCACCTGGACAAGAAGAGCTCCTGCTCCGACTGGTGTTGCCGCTGCATTGGCCTCTGCCTCCCAAGCTTCATGAAGCCGGAGCTGCCGCTGGACAAGGCTGTCGCTGAGATAAAGAAGCTCAAGGGTAGGGTCGAGGAAGTGAGCCTTAGGAACATGCGATACAACCTCATCGGTGATTCAGGTTCCAAGCCTGCCACGCAGCAACAGTTGGTGTCCGGTGCCTCATCTGTGGAAACAGCAGCAACATTTGACATGCTCATGGAAGCAAGGGACACCACAAAGATTTTTTTTTAGAAAAGAGAAGTTTTATTGATCTTAGACAATTACATCGAGATGATACAATTATATAAGATCCAACCCGGCCTCTGCATAACTAAGATGCACACAGCCAATGAAAAAGAGACAAAAAAAATGAGAGCACCATGACCGAGCAAACTATCACAAGCGCCTTCATCTTCATCGGCTTCACAAACCAAAGTAACTCTTGGACTATGAAGTAGGCTTCCCAAACAACGCCTCCAACGAGGAAACGGCACGCGCACGTGCCGACATTGTAATGACCCAACCAATTAAGACCAGATCAAATGTTTTCACGAGGGAGTAATTCATCTTAATCCAAACAATGCCTTCAACAAGGTCACTGCCAGATTCAACCAATTAAGGTCAGACCTAGGAATGTCTTCCCGGAACCGATGAATTAGTAGCAATTACCACCACACCAAGTCACACCGTGTTGCTTCCTCCTTACCAGGCCAATGCTTCCATATAGACCAGCCCTGACCCACTTTTAACGGCCACGAAACTCCAAATCCGGCAGATCATCTGAATTCGTAACCTGAGATACCATGCTGCAAAGTAGCCGCTGGGTACCCGTGCATAATCCATCAGGAACAAATTGTAGATGAAATCCGTCTTCGAATAAAAGAATTCGTGAATGAAGTCAAGGTGACTCATGTCTCTTGATCTATATGAAAAGAAAAGGCGAAAGTGAAGATGTCATCACCGGATGTAGTTGCAAAGTCCGGAGCTAGCCCTTCCACACCAAAAAGCGTCTGCCGGAGAGGAGTTGTCACTAGAGGCCAGCGCCGTTCGTCGCACGCATCGGCCGTCCCGAGCCGCCACCACGCCGGGCTCCTCCCGCACGCCGCAGTACAGCCGCCGCGGGCCTGCAGCCGGCCAGCAGCTGTGTCGTCGTCGTCGCACCTAGGCCGCAGGGAGCCATGAGGCCCCGCGCGCCCTCGCCGGCCTTCCCGCGCGCCGCTCCTGCGGCCACGACCTCCGCGCGCTCGGCCGCGTGGGAGAGCGTTGGATTCCCGTGTGACCGGGCCGGATCCGACCATCACCGCTTCCGCAGCTATGGCCGGCCTTCGGGCTGGAAAAAGAGATGAGATCCTGGCCGCCGCCTTCCTTGCCCACAGCCGGACTTCCGGCCTCAGGCTCTAGCGGCGGCAGGGAGGGAGGAAGGGTACGGGGCGGCGCTGTGGCGCCCGGGGGCAGATCGCCGCCCGTGTTGCCCCTGGAGCGACGCCAGGGAGACCACAAAGATGCAGCGTGGTTTGGGAGATCTGACCAAGTTGATCAGCAAGAAGGTTGCTGGTGCTGAGATTGGAGTGATCTCAGTGTGGGGCGCAGGTGGGTATCCTGACACCACACCCATCATCAGGGAGGCCTATGGTGAACCAGAGATATGTGAAAGCTTCGGGTGCCGTGGCTGGGCAAAGCTGACGCATCCTTTCAATCCCCACGAGTTCCTGCGGAGTTTGCTGATTCAGTTCCACACCAACTCTTGCCGGAAAGATGGAGATGTAGATACCCTCAAGAGATTGGAGGAAGCTGCACAAGGTGAACTTGTCAAAGAGTTCATGGAGAAAATGAAAAAGGAGAGGTACCTGGTTGTCCTGGAAAATATTTCCAGCATGGTAGAGTGGGACACAGTCAGAGCTTACCCATGCTCCATGCTCCTTGATCTTAGTATAATCCAGCAGACATCACATTCCATTCCCACTGCAGACAAAAGAATGGTCTTGTGCCAAGTCAACAGCTTCTTCCGTGAGTACATAATATCTAGGCAAAAGGATGAGGACCTTGTCTTTGAACTTGAGGGCAGGTGCACCTTGACCACTCAACGTACAGGACGGCACCTTGTCATAACGGAAAGCTGGGACAGAGACAAGATCGTGTTTGATAGCATCGACTTCTCACGTCTTCGATCCCTCACTGTGTTTGGGGAGTGGAAGCCCTTCTTCGTCTCTGAAACTATGAAGGTGCTCCGGGTGCTTGATCTAGAGAATGCAACAGGAGTGACATATAAATACCTCGAGCAGATGTTGAGGCTGCTTTCTCGGCTCAAGTTCCTCTCTCTGAGAGGAAGAACAGAGATCTGCCATCTGCCAAGTTCATTGGGTGGTCTGAGGCAGCTTGAAACTCTGGATGTCAGGGGCACTTCCATAACCACATTGCCAACATCCATCACCAAGCTAAAGAAGCTGCAGTACATCCGTGCTGGATCAGCTGAAGAACCATCAACACCATGTGCTTGTTTGTCTTGGTTGCCTGGTGCCTGCAGATCTTGTCGAGAAGGTGGTGTTGAGGTGCCTGCATGGATTGAGAAACTTACAGCGTTGCACACTCTTGGTGTTGTAAATGTTGATCTGCCAGGGGGCAAGGCCATCCTAAAAGAGATCAAGAAGCTGACCCAATTGCACAAGCTTGGAGTGACCGGGGTCAGCAAGAAAAACAGCAATGAGTTCTGCTCTGCCATCTTGGAACTCATTCATTTGGAATCATTATCAGTGCGGCTCAGCATGGGCAGTGAACGTTGTTTGGATGGCATGTCCTCCCCTCTAGAAAGCCTTCAGAGCCTTAAGATATATGGTCTTGTGAAAGAGGTTCCACCATGGATAAAAAATCTTCATAAACTCACAAAGCTAGATTTGCATATGACCTTATCAGAAAATGTTGGCATAAACATAAGTCAAGTACTTGGGGCAATAAAAGAACTATGTATTCTACGTCTTTCTGTCAAGCCGCTTATAGCTGGTGATGCTAACCTTAACTTTTTGGTCGAGGAGAACAGACAAGAGCGGCTCTGTTATTCGAAGGTCAAGATACTCGAGATTGCTTGCAACTCAGAGTTAGATGAATCCTTTGTGTTAAATGTATCCTTTGGATCAGAAGCAATGCATAATCTTGAGCAGTTGACAGCTCGCTGTAGTAGTCGGTCGGCATTGAAGTTCACTGAGCTAAACAACCTTTCTAAACAGAAACTCAAGGAAGTGCGATATTTCGGTTCCCTTGACAGTACACTTAAGGAAGACATGAAGAGACAACTCAAAGACCATCCTAAGATACCTGCTTTGAAGCTGCAGGACGAACCATGTTTGTCCTGATGGATGCTGATTCGGAGCACATGCAGGACCCAGGGCTAATTTAGTGTTGCTAGCTGTTTGTTTCTACTTTCCTTTTCGTTTCCCTACCTCTATGATGTAAACTTATACAGCTGCATCCATTGTGATGCCAACATAATTGGTAGTTCTCCTGTTCCTATCATGTATTGCTAGGATAGAAGATATAAACATCTACTCCCTCCGGTATCGTATTAGAAGTCCTTTTGGACAAGGTTTGAGTCAAACATTGGGAATATAAATCATGAATAACATTTAAATCATTGAGTTTGAAAATGTGAAAATCATATAAATAGAGTGGTCTTGAAAATATACAGATATAATTTTTCAAGAAATATTTTTATAGAAAAGTGAAGTCAAAGTTGTACTTTGGTGACCGTGTCGTTGTCCTAAAGGACTTCTAATACAATACCGGAGGGAGTATGCGTTAAGAATAACTAGTGAACATGTACAGCTAAATTGATGAGTTTACTTACTCTGTGCTGCAGAAGTTGTAAGCAGATGTGTATGTATTGGACCTGTACATTGATGTAGCAATTCTATTATCTTGTCATTTCTTGGAAGTCCCTCGTATTATGTAGGGTCACTAGACCCCAGACTCATGGGAGCGGGAGTTGGGCCGGCGAGCTGGTGCTGGGCCGCTGATGCGGCCCAAACAAAAAAGATAGAAAGGCCAAGGAGCTGGGCTGGACTGAAAGGATGGAGGAGGAAAATAGTTTAGTGTCCTATGGTGCATTTCACTCCTCATCGTATTATGGTCACTAAACCCCAGACTCATGGGAGCGGGAGTTGGGCCGGAAAGCTGGTGCTGGGCCGCTGATGCGGCCCAAACAAAAAAGATTGAAAGGCCGAGGGGCTGGGCTGGACTGAAAGGATGGAGGAGGAGAAAGCGAACCAAGGTGAAGTTGAGGGAGCAAAAACGATCTTGAACCAAAGGAACTACTATAAAGCTCAAACAACTGCAATTCAAACTTGAATTTAAATTCCAATCTGATTTGCCTGCAAACAAAACTCAATGCAACAACATTAATGCAACAAAACACTTACTGTGACTAAAATTATTTAATATAATATTTAAATTGATTAAAAGCTGAAAATTCCCATTAAAACTCAGATAATTTATTTATGCCTTGATAAATCCTACAAAAATACAGAAGTTTGCTAAAAATTTATTGATGAATTTTAGGGTGTGACACTTTTATAAGTAGGTTGCTGTAGCTAAAGGAAGTACCAACGGTTTCAACTCCTCCCTCTTAATCCCCCTTATCCAAGTCGTCCCAATCATGACACACCATGTGACTTGGAAAGTCTTGAAGCCACATGTATGATAGACTACACAGTGCAGGCAATTTCAAAACGGCATTCCAAAAATAGATGCTCAATTGTCTTATCTTTGTGACAAAAGCAACATCTCTTATTGCGTTACCAATTGCACTCTGACTGGTTATCTTTCGTCAACATTACCATCTACATAAATGCCAGAGGAAGAAATACATACATGTCTTTGTAAAATGAAAAAAAGTATAAACTGCCTCTGGCATATGTATAGTCGAAATTGTAAAGCATAAGAAAAAGATAGGATTGTTCTCGCCAGTGTTCATATAATCATAAACCTCTGCTGTCATTTATCATGCACATCTTCCATGGAGACGGTCAACAACTTGCACTATAGATGGTCTGTTTCTCTGAGCGACATCAACACATTTGAGCCCTATCTCAATGCATGCTTTCACTTGCTGAAGGCGATCTGCATCTAGTGATACATACTTGGATGCTATGTGCTCATCTGTCCAAGTCTGACGTACCTGTAGAAATGAAAGCATGAATCAGTGTGGCCAAATCATGAAAAAGTCCTGATCGACGCTGGAATGTAATGCTCACTTACACGAGTAATAAATTCCCTCCCAGACAAGTCTTTGTCGTTGGAACAATTCTTCTCTCTCGTGGTGATCTCAATGATCAGTACACCTAAACTATATATGTCACATTGGCACGAGATTTCACCACGGTATAAATATTCTGGAGCCATGTACCCTCTGAAAGTCATTGAGTTCAGTATTTTACTAAGGATTACAGGAACGAGGAAATTAGTAAAATTTACTTGATAATGAATAAAGAAACTTACTTTAGCCCAACAATATTCATTGTATACAGTCGGGATTGTTCCAGATTGAAGAATCGTGACAGACCAAAGTCTGCAATTTTTGGCACCATGTTATCATCTAACAATACATTGGCAGGCTGAAGATCCAAATGAGCAATACGACCAGACTCCCCTTCAAGAACAATACGACCAAACTCTCCTTCATGTAGGAAATGTACACCCTGGCAAATGCCTTTGATTATCTTGAAGTGTGTGTCCCAGTCAGTTCTATTTGTATCATCTGAAGGATGAAAATGAATTGTGTCAGTATTATGAGCTTTATCAGTCCACCATCACCCTGTTGCAAATATGGAATTTGCCTCTATCATCATTGATCTCTATGCCAGGAAACAACTGATTCTGTATTTTACTAGCATTTGTGTGTTTTGCTTTTCATCTATATCATATTGCATGGATATTCACAAGTGATAAGTCTACTTTTGCCCCCCATTTATTCTCCTCGTTTGTCTTCCACTGTCTCTCTTTTCAGTGGACAAGACATAGATACATTACTTGTCTTCCAATGAAAGTGTGCAACATGCCTTGTTCTTACTAATATGTAGCTTAAATCCCAAAGCACAAACTCTTCTCGTTAACCAGAATTTTCAGACAGACCTAACAGCCGTACCATGAACAATCATGTGCTGCAGTGCGAGACTGCATGCACCTGACTCTAGTAATCATGAAGACATGAACTAACTCCTTTCATATAAAAGGCTTATAAACATTTTATTTACTGGGCAGGAAGCATTGGCATTTGTTATTTGCCTCAGCAAGGAGATGCCGCAAAAATTATGTGGGCCTATGCCATGACTAGTTAGTGGCAGAGTTGCCAAGGAACACAATTAGAGTATTGGGATTTAAAACCAGCACATCGCTCCCATTTCTCAAGAACTAGTCATGAATCCTGATCACCGAATCACTACTAGTGATGAAAACTAGTTATAACTAACAAGAAGAAAAATAAATTGTAGTGTGGCTACAATATCCAGAGGTAACAAATAATTTTCACTTGCTAGCTAGCATAACCATATAAAAAACAAATGGGTGACATTGTATGTCGGAGAGTGCATTTTCCATACCAGAAAGATAGGCTTGAAGGCTTCCCTTAGGTACATATTCATAGCAGAGTACACATTCTTCAATATCAACAAGAATATATCTTCCTTTGTGCTCCACCACTTTCTTTTTTGCTTCACTGCAGCAGCTAAGTAACTTTACTATGTTATCATGTTGTAGTGCCATAAGATTTGTTGCCGCACTAAGAAACTTTTCGCCAGCAGTCAACCGAACATTTCCCTCTAGCTTCTTCACAGCAACCTCTTGCCCGTTTTCTAGGATTCCCTATAAAGGATCACACGCTCATGTTTTTGTACATTTGGAATGGAAGAAACATTAAGTCATTATTATACCTTATAAAATGTTCCAAATGCACCTTTACTTAGTATCCGGTCATCAGAGAACCCTAGCGTAATATCTTTCAAGAAGTCTAATGGTAGTTCCTTGGGTAAAGTGCTTAGAAGGCTTGGCCCACCCTCGGAGCTTCTCCCTGTACTAGCAGCTTCAGCAACCATCTTCTAATGCCTATGGACGTCAGCTGCAAAAAGTTATGAACTATTACAAGACTGTACTCATAACTTTACAGAAGCAAGGTTGTTCAACAACATGTTATTAGTCATGTAAAAAACTATTGGTTCTAATTAAAAATCTTAAAATAACCAGTATATATGCAAAAGCACTAACCTGGACCCCAAAACTTCAAGAATCCTAAGTCTTGACAGGGAACAGAACAGCCAAAATGGTGCTGTTGGACAATATAAAGCAAACCCATCATGGGATATCGACCAGGTAAGCAACAATAGGTTAATAACATGACTGCAAAAAGCCTAATGGGATTACTAAGAAATGTATGTTGTTAGGACTTGGGACAATAAAAAATATGGTATTATAATGATACCCTGTGATGACCATGAATCATACGGGCATATGGCCAATAACCACCAATATATAGTACTATACGTCGCAACTGAAGCTGATACATGACTTCCATAGCTACCAACTTCCCGTTTTTTTTTCTTTTCGTTTCTTGCTAGCCTATTAACTTGTCAAAGAGCACACGTCTGAGAACAGAACAAACATCCTGATCAATGTCGATTAAGGAAACCGTGATTTACAGTGCCTCAAATATTACAGATGTTGAGTGCATTTACAGTGCCTCAAATATTACAGATGTGTCAGAGAAGAAGAGGGCTAAAAGTAAACAATGCTTTTAAATCCAAATAAGCATGACAAAAAACAAATGGCCTCGCGAACGAGACTAATTAATTACTAATTATAAACATGATTATAATAGAGACAAAATAGTAACAGAGTACCGTACTGTCAGTTTGCTTCTCAATCCCCCTTTTCTATCTCCAACCACGGAATCGACCTCGTACACAACCATGAACGAATTCGAATAATCTTTGACTTGAGGATGAACAACTAGTGTAGTATGCCATGGAAATCCATGCTAGCTGTATATGCCCGGAGCAAAAATAGATCCCACGAGGTTCGATTTGGTAGTAAACGCATAACTACGAAGGCGGAACTGGCCCAAACATTCAGTTAAGCTCTCGGAATTAAACAGCATGCAGAATAAAAGTCACTAACCTGAAGCAACTCTTTGCAGATGGTCACCCTTGTTGAAGAGATCCCTGTCTGAAGAGTGTGGACTGAGGAGAGGGAAGGACCCAGCGAGAGGTAGGTGATGGCATCCGCAGGGGGGAGAAGACCTGCCAGTTGACTGAGCAAAAAAAGGTGGGCGCATGTGCTGGTTGCAGCAAGCTGGGGCCCAGCCAATAATACTCATGATCGCTTTATTTTATCAGGCAGCAAGTTTTGAGTGTTTTATATTTTTCATGTAACTGAAGGCAGTGAAGTTCGTATTCAGATCTGATTGAAGCATGAGTGGCACTGCCAACATGAGCAAAACAACGCTGTTCACCCCTCACCGATTTTTCTCTCAACGATCCACTCAACAGAACACATGGGGCCTGTTTAGTTCCAAAATTCATCTCCCAAATACACTATGCAAAAAAGATTCCCTATCACATCAAAATGTCATAACATGCATGGAGTATTAAATGTAGATGAAATCAAAAACTAATTGCACAGTTTTGTTGTACTCTGCGAGACGAACATTTTGAGCCTAATTAATCAATTTTTAGACAATTTTTCACACATACAAACGAAATCCTACAGTGGCGC
>OAMR01000160.1:1664785-1699599 GCA_900205405.1 Echinochloa crus-galli | reverse complement strand
AGTTTCGGTATAAGCCCATAATTATCCCTTGATTAAAGGGATATCTTAACACTCCCCCTTGGGCGAATACCGCGACCAACACATGCCTCATTAAAACTCCTAAAAACCCAGTGGGAAAAATATGGAGAAAGAGTAGATAGTTGCCGCTAGATGTATTGCACTTGTTGCCTCGTTAAAAACCATTTATGAGAAACTTCTGGAAAACTCACTTATGGAAAAGAGTACAACAATTTTGTCTTCAGGACATTTTACAATCTTCAGGATTATAAAACTTAGGATCTTCTGGATCTAATCATAAGGGCAAATATTCAGGGGCGGTCTCCCCCTGAATCCAGCAAATCTCTCAGCCGCCTCATGCCAATACCATAGACACATTTTCTGAATGTAGTGGCCGGTAAAGACTTAGTAAATAAATCAGCTAGATTATCGCACGACTGGACTTGCAAGATATTCACCTCACCCTGCTTCTGGAGTTCGTGAGTATAGAAAAATTTAGGAGATATATGCTTAGTCATATTACTCTTAATATAGCCCGTTTGCATTTGTGCAACACATGCTGCATTATCCTCATAGATAATGGTGGGAGAATCAACAGTACTAAGACTACATGACTTCTGGATATGGTTAGTCATCCGCCGCAGCCAAGCACATTCACATGCGGCTTCATATAGCGCAATAATCATACAAACGAAATGCTACAGTAGCGCAATGATTACGAAGTGACATCTTACTCCCAAATTCAACCTTCCAATTCTAACATCTAAACACCACCCATGGTACGTCCTTGGACTAAAAAATAGCCGAATCATATTGTTGAAAATTTTCATGTAACTTAAGGCATTTATTTATTGCGGTTCATATTTTGCATTTCCTTTCCTATAATGGTCATATATAATTTATGATGTTCGAACATAAGGTGTAAAGATTTGAAGTGGCAGAGATAGATGTAGAAAAATCATTGTGCATCTCCGGATACAAACTAAGTAGGTTTATATATGTTGCTCATTATTTAGTTTTAAGATGTCTAATTCGGTCTTCTCAGGATGACTTGACCCCTGATATAATATATATGAGTTCCATAAAAAAAACAAAATTAAGACACCACTTGATATTCTACAAAAATGATCCATTTGAAGCACATCCCTGGTTGTGAAAGCATAGATGACTGCCAATTTGTAATGAAAAACGATGGTTGGTGTACAAAAGGCTACAGATCAAGGCCACTGGGCAAAGTGTTGGCACGGACTTTTGAATATGGTTATTGCTTTTTTTCTAAATGAAACCGTTATATAAAAAAAAAGAAAACTGAACGGGTACAACGTATAAAAACATGTACAAACAACGACAAGAAAGAAAACACCCTAGAAAAGAGGGGACTGCCACAATCACCTTTCTGCCTCATGCGGTCATGCCCACGCGGTGATCAATGGCGCCAGCGATTATCCATGTGGCCACCTCATCCTTAACTTGTTTAAAACCCTGCAAAAAGGCAGCTCCTTCTGCTAAAAGAATTCCGGAGTTCCGCTCTAAACTATAATTCTTATGAGACTAACGGTGAGAGAGCGTTGTCCTCTATGTGAACATGAACAGGCACCTCTGTGTTGAGTTCGTGAATCCTTGTCCACGCGCGTGCAAATTCGATGAGTGAATCTGCATTCTGTAGACAGGGTGTAAGATGGTTTCCATGCCTGTGTTTAGTTGTAAAAGGGGATGGGTAAAATTTGGTCGAATAGTCACATCGAACAATGTTATCACTTTTCGTTTATTTATGGTAATCGTTGTCTTATCATGACCTAACTAGGCTTAAAAGATTCGTCTCGTCGTGTACATCAAGATCACGTACTTAGTTTTTTCTTTACCTATATTAATGCTCTATGCGAGAGAGATTTAATGTGATAGGTGAATAGTAAAGTTTGGAGAGAGAATTTTAGAAAGTTTGTGGGAACTAAATAGAGCCCATAGTATGTTGAACGGCAGATATGAGACACACTGGGTGGTGAACCCATCCCCTTTTCTGCTCATTGATGAGAGGAATGGAGAGGCAAGAACCCTGCAAGGTTGGTGACGCGCATAAAGGGGTGTGTTTAGTTCCTCAAAACTTCCCAAAATTTTCTTTCCAAACTTCGCTGTTCACCTATCACATCAAATCTCTCTCCTCATGCATGGAGCATTAAACGTGGGTAAATAAAAAAACTAGTTGCATGGTTTTGATGTACACGACGAGATGAATCTTTTGAGCCTAGTTAGGTCATGGTAGGACAATGTTTACCACAAACAAACGAAAAGTGTGCTACAGTGCGCTACAATGTCCGATGTGACTTTTTCGCCTCCCGACTCCCATCTGCTCGCCCTCTCCTCTCGCCGCTTGCGGTCGCGTCGCCACCATCCGCCTTCCCCTTCTCCCCCGCTGATGGCCAACATCGCCTCCTCCCCGTCTGCCGCCCGACGTCACCTCCTCCCCGGCCGCCGCCCGACGTCGCCTCCCCCACCTCTGCTGCTATTGCCGCCCTCCCGCCGGCGCCGGACTTCGCAGCCTAGGGTACCGCCTACCCCCTAGGCGAGGCGGTACCCCGCCGCCTAGTGTATAGGCGTGCCTAGGCGAGCACCTTGTTGAACACTGATCATGATCATGGTTGTTTTGTTTTATTACCATATAGAGTGTTCGAAGAGTGTTTCATATTTTTAATTTAATTTAAGAAAATGAACTTTGTATTCAAATTTGATTGAAGCATTAGTCCAAACCGGAGGAAACAACTGTCTCTCTAAACTTGCCAAATTTGTTGAAAATTTTCATTCCCTTTATACTTACATCTTGAAACAGGAAGATTGCCAAGGATGCGGATAAGAAGGAAGTGTGTCTGCATTGTTATTTGCCCCAAGGGAAATTTTATTCATAGGTAGATATATTAAGATGATATAAATGTGCTAACACTATTTTTGACCTTTTATATTACTAGGATAGACACAGTCAGAAAAAAGCAAGAAAAAAATAGACATGATATCATATACCTAGTCACGGAAAGCAACAACACACGAGTTAATCTTCTGTTATCTGCATCATCATATCAAGCAAGCACCTAGACTACGGAAAGACTGTAAAAAAGTATCGTCTTCAAAAAAAGGCACACACACGCACTATTGTTGCCATGGTCCAACCAGTCAAAGCCTGACCAGCGGATTTTACCTTAGATAATGATTCTTTGAGCCCGAAACATTGACTTCAAAAAGACCATTGTAGGTACAACAAATTACCTCTCTAAAGCTAAGGTGTTGTCTCCTCCTACTTTCTGGGCTAATACTACCCTACTATCTAGCCTTAGCCAACTAAGATCAGCCGCGATCTCTTGTCATCCCACTAACACTCTGCCATGAAGTGACCTATAGACACACGCACAAAGTTCGTATGATCCGCTCCGGAGTAAGCAGGCCTGAGGATCCATATCCACAAGGTGTGCTCTTCTGTTCATCCGTTTTCAATTTTCATACTTCCACAAGTTTCTATACGATGAGCTCAGTTCTGATGGCAAGTAGAAGCAATAATGTTTCTCATTTCCTGTTGGTTACTTCTGATATATTAATCTCTTGATGTAGACATGTAGTTCATGTTATGCCACAACCTAACTGTAAGTGTTAATGGTTTTCTGAACTGTAGCTGCTTGCACTTAGTGCTTGTATGACAAAAATCAAACGATAAATCCTTGAAATGCACAGGCAAAATGTTGATCTCCCATGTGTGTGATTTAGAGATTTTTTTAATTCTACCTTTTACCATGTACGTCTTGAATTACCAGCTTGATTGAAGCAAAAAATATGCTACAGAAAAATATATGCTACAGAAAATATCCTTGATTGAATTACCAGCCTGGTGGCATAGTTTAGTATCGGGCTGTCTGACCGGCCAGTACTGCTCAAAACCTTTCGTTCCCCAACCCTTTGTTGTTGTTGTGCCTCTTCGTTGTCCATGTAGCGCCACTTTCTCGCTTTTTGCCACCGAGCCACCATTTGCTCGGACGTGCCGCCTCTTCGCCGTCTGAGCCTCCACATCACTGCCCTGTGGCCCACCGGCCCTCGCCGCATGCGTGTGTCGCCGGCCTCCTGCACCACCCAGGCGCATGCTCTGTCGGCCTCGTTGTTGCCCGAAATTGCCCCAGCATCGTTGCTGGCCACCCACAACGCCCCCGTTGCCGCCCAAACGCCCCCGCTCCCTGGCCGACGGCCCGTACGCCATCAGCCCTCGCCGATGGCAGCAGATTGCTGTGCTAACATCAGTAATTAATATTTTTTATTACTTGTAAATAGTGGAAATTCCTAAAAAA
Organism: Echinochloa crus-galli; assembly: GCA_900205405.1. Lineage (NCBI taxonomy): Eukaryota > Viridiplantae > Streptophyta > Magnoliopsida > Poales > Poaceae > Echinochloa > Echinochloa crus-galli. The sequence continues at coordinate 1,695,283 of OAMR01000160.1, read as the reverse complement.
TTACTAGAAAATAATAGAACTAATGAATTATTGCTAGAAATATCTACTTACTTATTTTAATTTATAATTATTTATACATGTTAAGTGATTTTAAAATTATTAACAAGTGTCAAGACAAACAAAAGGAAATTCTAGAGTTAATGAATTATTGCAGAAAATACTTGAAAATAGTAGAAATTACTATAAAATTGTAGAATTACTATTAATATAGAAAATTACTATTATTGCAGAAAATACGCGATGGGAAGCAAGGGTCATAGGCTTCCGAGTGCCCGTCATGGGGCCCACCGTAGGGCCCGCCTCTTCATGCTTCCTTCGTCCGAGTCGTTTCGGAGTTGCCGAAGCTTAGCCTTTGAAAGAACCTTGATGTCACCTATGTATTGATATCATGTTTGAGGACCTTAAACGATGTATGGATGTGATATTCTGCTGAAATGAGTTTTGTACGTGATAGCTGTCATTCCTGGGACTATCACGAGGGTATAGGGAGTCGGAATTCCGTAATTGGGAATCCGGTTCGTTTCATGGGCTATAACAACTAAAATTGGGGAACAAAACAAAGAAAGTAGATTGTATATGATTAGAACTAAAGAGGGTGTATCAACCGAGTATTATGGTTTCAAATATAACTCAAAACTAAGTTTTAATTATTTAGTCCTAAGGATAAACATTGAACCCCACATGGACCTTCTTCTAAAAATCTAAGGATAATTTATTATGCCCTTTAACTAAAACTTCCAAACAAAAAAATATGTGTCAGTTTCAAATTAAAAAATTATATTCCTATTGAAAATGACATGACTATATCTATTTATTTATTTTAAAGGTAAAAGCCATGTGTTGGAAAAAAAACTAGCTACCCGCGTAAATGTGTGTGGGCCACCTTGCTAGTTAGTATTAACAATAAAGAAAAATTGAGAAACTTCAAAGGGTTAGTATCTTTTTGCAAAAGTTCTGGATATATATGAAACAAAGGATTAGATCTCTGGAATTCCTATTGTTCTGCAAAGGAGGAAAAGGCACAGCTGGATCTGGATTACACTGGTGCCTTGGTGCTCTTCAGGTCCAGTACAAGTTCTATGGAAACAAATTTACCATGACATCATATCTACTACTAATAAGTATGGACGGGCGAACCGCATCGCCTGCCCGCCCTCACATATTTATAGAGTACACTAATAGGCTTTCACGATGTAACGACCGAGACAATGTTATTGCCAAATCAAATTCAATGATATGGTTCATACATGAAAATATCAGAGTATAAAGAAATCACAATAATATGGCATAGACACAACTAAGAGGTATATTCTTGATGGGGACACCCGTTGTTTGTGTACTTTTTATTGAAAAAGGAAAAACACAAGCTACCAGAAATACATAGTTACTGGAAGACAGGACGACAGAGGACTCGTTGCATAACATACTTCTGTGCAGGCGAACTTCATTATCAGAAATATTGTTGGATGACGAAGCAGGTGATCAGTATCACTCAACGCGTAGCTCCAGCACATGTGGCATCTTCCTGCGCATTCCGCTTAATTCCCACAGGATTTTGAAATCATCGTGCAGAGATAACAGCCACAACTTCTTTAGTGACAGAAGGGATTCAATGCCTTGAGGAACCTTGTTCAACTTCGGCAGTGTCACAATATATAAATCTTCAATACTTGGAAGAGCATCCTTCCCAACCGTCAGCTGGTTCACATTGAGCATGCTCTTCAATATAAGTGTCTTTAGCTGCGGGAAGCTCCCTTCAGAAATAACCATTGTCTCTGTGCTGCTCACTCTGTTAAGGCTCAGATAGGTGAGGTTTGGCACATGTGGCGCAATAAGCAATAATGGGTCTTCCTGAAGACCAGACCAGCTTAGAGCTAGATACTTGAGATTTCTCCCATGGCCTTGGAATATTGGACATTGCAGGGTCCCGGCAGCCCAGCGGCCCCTGACAATCAACTTGTGGAAGTATCTGGACTGTGGATTGAGGGCTTCCAGATGAAGTGCCTGGTTCTCATCAATTGCATTGAGCAGCAAGCTGGAAAGAAGTGGTAGCTTGGATAAAGTAGCAAAAAGCTTTGCAGAATGCATGGCACTAACTTTGCCGATCCACACGCTTTTTAGTTTCCTGAGTTTGTCCAGTTGGTCTGCCAAGTCATCCGTTGCTTCCAGAGTTTCCAGAGTCTGAAGTTCTACCAAGTTGAAGAGATCCTTGGGTGGCTGTACCCCAGCGAAGTACTGGAAATCTTTCTGCTTCTCATCAATAACTCTGTCAGCTAACAGATGCCGCAGTTTCTTGACCTTAACTATGCCTCGTGGTAGCTTCTCTATTTTTGTTTGCTTGATGTCCAGTGTCTGTAGGTTGGATAGTTTCTCAATGCACTCAGGGAGTGACTTAACTCTGGTGCGTCGCAGGCCAATATAACGTAGATTAAACAGATTGCCTATGGATCCTGGCACTTCAGTTATTTCAGAATCTTGCAGCTCGAGAACAGTAAGGTATCTTGATCCAGAAAAGATTGAGGCTAACATTTGAGGAGTGGATGTTACACCTTCAATTGAAAATAAAGTGCGAAGGAGTGGAAATCTCACTGTTGCTGGATCACTGTCGTTCCATCGACACAATGATAGACGACGCACTTCCTGGTCCATCTGTATCACTGAACCTTGATTACTTGCGGAGCCAAACTTCTCCTCTTTAGCTATAGAAAGAGCCAGGTCACGCACAATGTCATGCATCTTACATGTGTTCACCCTGTCAAGCTCATCGTACTCCTGAACTTGCAGCAAGTTCCTGGCAATGAGCTCCATGAGATTTAGTTCTGCCACATCCTCCACCGTGTTGTTTTCATTGGGCACCACAAATCCTTCAGCAACCCACTGCCTGACAAGGCTCTCTCTTGACATGATGTAATCTTCAGGAAATAGGCTGCAATATAGGAAACAGTTTCTGAGGTTCCCTGGTAAGTCATTGTAGCTTAGTTTCAAAAGTGCCTGGACATTGTCTGGTTTAGCAAGCTCACTCCGGAACTGATTGTACACTTGATTCCAGGCATGCTTTGTTCGTTTCTTCGAGGACATGAGGCTGCCCATAGATATAATTGCCAGTGGCAGGCCCTTGCACCTATCAACTATGGAAGCAGCCACATCCTCGAGCTCTGGGGGGCATATTGCTGCGTTATTAAAGGCCCTTCTACAAAAGAGTTTGAATGCATCGTTGCTTCCCAGAGGCTGGATTTGAAGATGCCGTTCCGAAGATGCAATAGATGCAACATCATCTCTCCTTGTCGTGATGATGACATGGCTTGCTTGGAGACTATTGAAAATGTCTTCCATTTGATGATACACTTCCTTGTTCCAGACATCATCCAACACAACCAAACATTTTCCAGTACCTAGGTGATTCTTCAGTTTGTCTCTTAAGTCATGGGCATCCATTTTCTCCATGCTATCTTTGTACCCGGTCTTTCTGAGTAGATCCCTCAACAGGTTGTCTATTGTATATGTCTGTGACACAGTGATCCATGCCTGAACAGGGAATTTGATCTTCTCACTCTCATATACATTCATGACCAGAGTGGTTTTCCCTAATCCACCCATACCTGACACTGTAATCACTGTGCTACTTGGTTCATTGCAATGAAGCCAACCTATTAACTTTGCTTTATTGAATGTAATCCCGACAACATCTTGAATAAGCTCGGGCAAGCAGACTTGAAATTCTCGTCGATCAAGCAGACTTGATGGAACATGCTGAACAGCAGGGAAATACTGTTTTCGCAGTTCATTTACTCCCTTAATCTCACTCTGTATGCGAACTACCTCATCAGCAGTATCACTGAAAACTTTGGCATTACTTGCTCCTTTGAAGAACCACTTGTTCATTGACCCTTCTTCCTGCAGCTTAAAAGCATGATACGAGTATTTGTCCATTACATCCTCGACATGGAAAGCCACCTTTCGCAGCTCTGCAGTCCATTGCTTGACCACATTGCTGCTGACATTTGTGGTATCCAGATCTTGTATTACACTGTTAATCATATTCAATTCTCTGTCAATGTGGCCAATATTTTCTGGTAGCTTCCTCAGATTAGTAAATTTTTTAGATGCTTCAGCAACGACACATTTGATGACTTCATCCCCTAAAACGGTCCCAATTTTCGAGAGGGCAGTCAGCACTGCTTCTGCCATTAGTTCAGTTCTGCACAATCAATACCATGGAACTTGTTACAATATATATAAAGGAAACAAGCACAAAAATTATTAAGAGAGATAAGCTCAAGATAATGCAACTATAGCGCATTCTTTTTTAGTTGACGTTTCAAATATGTGCGCATATGTACTGTATCATGAGCTTTTTTTCCGGTAGCACTGTGAGGTCTAGCCCCATTTATCAATAATGTTCTATTTTGCACAATATGAATTATATTTTATCCTTCCAATTAATGCATGGAAGCTAATAAAATGATAACAAATATGCTTCTTTTTAGCAGACAACAAATATACTACGGAGTATACATCAATTAAGAATCCAACTAATCATCAGAGCATGGATAAAGAAAGTAAAATTTCTTTCATCAATTATCTATCATATTAATAGCTATACTTTCAGCAGGAGGTCACAAAAATAACTTGTTCCCTGGCCGATAATAGTAATATCATAAAAAATAATTTATTCTCTCCTCATAGTAACATCAACCATCTCATCCTTTGAGCCAGACAACCTTATAGTTGCTTAAAACTAGTTTCCTTATTTCTTTAAATTCGGAATTGATGTACATTTATCCATCATATTTGACATGGACTATTTTGATTAGTGTAGATTGCTAGATCATCATATAACTCCAACTGTACCTTACAGTATGTAGCAACTGGCACGTACAGGTCCATGTCAAATCTAGGAATTTATACGTTAATGAACAAAACCTTAGGAGGCATCGCAATTTGAAATATTTACTATTTATAGCCAGAGTACCAAAACTGAACTTGATAGCGCAGGCAAGTTTGTACCCCAAAATAAATAAAAACAAATAAAAATCAACGGGGTCCTCATCCTCACCCTGCGTGTGAAGCTTCCCTCGGATGAGCAAATCGCCGTCGCGCTTGCTGGTCCCCTGCCGCCCGCCGCGCTGGAGCCCGTGCTCCTCTACGTCGACTGCGATATTCCTGATAGCTGCTCGCCGAGCTCAGCAATGGCGCGCGACGCGGCTCACGCCGATGAATCAGCTCCCGAGTGAGGGGGGCGGGAGAGGAAACGAGGGATTGGAGCCGGAGAGCGAGGATCTGGGCTTAGCAGGGGAGCTAGTGAAGCAGGGGAAGACAAGACAAAGTACTTGGGAGACGAAGAAGCACCGCGTGAACACCGTGTCGTTGACTTGACTTGACTTACATCCTAGCTGCCGAATGACGGGGGAAAAACCGCGTTGCCATCCCCATTGTACTTGTAAAGGTTAAAGAAATTGCCGAGACGATTTGTTTTCAGTACGTGCGTGTTGTCGTGTTATTCTGCATTTGCATGGAAACAGATTGTAGTATATCTCTTTTAATTAGTATGGGAACATTGAGTTGTTAATCAGCTTGAATAATCCGATTGGTCGAATATCCATCTAAGCAGAATGTATTAACAGACGAGATACTTATGATTGATGGATGACTGCATACTGATGGCGTCAGAATAGGTTCTGTCGATCTGCACCACACAAGCTTACACAGGCGCACACAGATGGCTTTTCTCTTTGGTTTTTTATTGTCAAAAAATGGTTAATCCAGATTGCTACGTACTGAAGATAAATGTGATTCGTTGGGGTCCCTGAATCAAGGTTTTGGTGGTACAAAATTGTAATACAGGAGCAAGGATCAGGTTTTCTTATTCAATGATCGTGTGCCAGGGATTTGTTTTCAGTACAATGCTCCTACCTAGCAGTTCAACTATCAAAACCTAGCTGTTGGATAGATATGTGCTCCTCCCATCAAGCCGATCAATAATTTCCAGTATGGAAGGCCTTTCTTTTGTATATGTGCTCACACAATTTAGCCCAACATCAATGCATCTCTTCACTTGTTGGAGGCAGTTTGCTTCCAACGTTGGGTACTTGGAAGCTATCTGCGGCATTTTTGTCCAACTTTCACGTACCTGTAAAGTTTCGACTAATAACCTCAGTTACCAATTCAAGTACAGTTCAATTGTCTTTGTCAGAAGAAGATCCTTAAGGATCAATATCAAATATATTGCACTTACACTGTTGATGAGCTTCATAGACGAGATGTCTTCAGTGTTAGAATCGACTTTCAACCCTGTTACTATCTCGATTATAAGAATTCCCAGACTAAAAATGTCTGTTTTGGTTGAGACTTCGCCTCTGTAGTAATATTCTGGAGCCATGTACCCTCTGCATCACATGAAAATCAATGTTTGTAACACTTACAGGTAGGCTAATGCATTTGATCATGATGACACATATAACTATTTACTGATTTTCGTCAACCTTACCTTGATCCCACAACATTTGAAGTGAGTGTACGTGTTTGCTCTTCACCAAAGATCCTTGATAAACCAAAATCTGCAATTTTTGGCATTAAATTATCATCCAACAGTATATTGCCAGGTTTGAGATCCATATGAATTATGGGTCTCTGCAATCCATGTAAGAACCATAAACCCTGACAAATCCCCTGTATTATTTTGAAGCTGATGTTCCAATTAAGTTCATTAGGTGCACCTGTAGAAACAAACAAACAAAAAGTAAGCCAAAAACTAGAAAACGTTGTCTGTGTGTTTGTGCTAATAATTTGCATTGTTCTCGATTAAACTAAAACACTATGAATTGAAGTTATTACTATAATCCAGTGATATTTCATTTTAAATGCAAGTAACACAAGCAAATTTTGTTCTGGTGTCTGCACAGCTTGTTATCGATACAATACAACAGGAAGTTCAATATTCCATTAAATTCAGAGAGAGAATGAGAAGGTAGAATACCGTAAAGATACTTGTCAAGGCTTCCTCTAGGCAAATACTCGTAGCAGAGTATCCTTTCTGGTGTGTCTGCAAAAACATATTTTCCATGGAACTCGACCAGTTTCCGTTGTATTTCATAACAATATCCAATTAACTTTACTATGTTTCTGTGATTCAGATCAATCAGACTACACACTTCATTCTTAAATTGCTCATCCTGATTGGTTTGTGAAACTAATAAAAGCCTTTTTACGGCAACAACTTCCCCACTTTGAAGCGCTCCCTGCTTAATTAATATCATTAGTACTTCAAAATATTCAGATAGCTTCTCCCATCTTTGTCTAAAATTGAAGCGGATGGAAATTAAAACACACCTTATAAACTACCCCAAAAGAACCTTTACCGATTTCTCGTTCCTTGGAGAAGTTCCCTGTGATTTTCTCTACAAAGTGGAGCTTTGGTTCTCTCGGAAATTCAGATACCAGTTGCAGCTTCTTCTCCACAAATTTGTGTATGCTTGCTTCATGATTGATTTCTGTTTGAAGATATTCCATTACAAACAAAATCATGCATTTTTCGCTCAAGAGAGTATGACGGTATTGCAATTGTCACTATTATTTGCTAAAATATCTAGATTAAATCACTAACTGAAAAAATAATTTAACGAACTAACTCTTTTACCTTCAAGTTTACCAATTATTGATCCCGCAGTAGGTCTCGTCTTTGGATCACTCTCCACACAATTTAATCCAAGTCCAATGCATCTGTTTACCTGTAGCAGGTGTTGTTCTTCCAGTAATGGATACTTTGATTCTACATGCGACTTTTTGGTCCATTTTTCAGTTACCTTTGTGATAGTTAGAAAAATAGAAAATTAGCTCATGAAACGGTGTAGTAAACAGTGGCAAAACATTGGATGTAATAGAGATTAAATGTTTATACTATTACTTTTACTCACATCATTAATAAGTGACTTAGAAGAAATGTCTTGAATATTGAGATCCCTCTTCAATCCCGTCACTATTTCAAGAATAAGGACTCCCAAACTGAATATGTCTGACTTTTTTGAGATTTCACCTCTGTAATGGTATTCAGGGGCAATGTATCCTCTGGATCACATTAGCATCAAATTACAAATTAGACATCACAGGGAAAAAAGATTGTAACTATGAAGAAAAAAAATAAACTAAACGAGTAAGTTCTTACATCCACCCCGCAACATTTTCGGTGAGCATTCGGGTTTGTTCTTCACCAAACAACCTAGATAGTCCAAAATCTGTAATTTTTGGCACCATATTGTCACCCAACATTATATTGCTTGGTTTAAGGTTCAAGTGAACAATGGCTTCATTACGCTCCTCATGTAGAAAATGTAAACCATTGCATATCCCTGAGATTATTTTGAAGCGCATGTTCCAATCAAGTCTAGAAGTTTCACCTGAAGAATTAAAAAATGAAGAAGGGATTGCACTGCTTCAGAAACAAGTGCTTCTCAATGCTATATTTTCATGTTCTATGCTACAGAGAATGGCAAAATGTTTATGTCGTCTATATCACTCCTGGGTATATATGAAACATTTCTCATAATCTTTACTTCATATTCTGAATTTCACCAAGTATGGACCATGTTAAATTCAGTACTTGGATAGTCAAACAAAAAAATGTAAACAGTTATGCAATTAGCGGCATTGCACATACTGAACAAAAGGTTTCATCAGAACAACTATTGTTTAATTAAAGATACCATACCATATATATAGTTGTCAAGACTTCCATTAGACAGGTATTCATAGCAGAGGAACTTTTCTGGGACATCTGACAGAATATGTCTGCCATTTCTCTCCACCAATTTCCTTTCTACTTGGTTGCAAGAACCAAGTAACTTGACTATATTTCTGTGCTCCAGAGTCTGGAGATTGGCTGCCTCATTCTGAAATCGTCTATCATGAACTCCCGATGTTCGCACAAGCTTCTTGACAGCAACCATTTGTCCATTTTGAAGTATTCCCTGTTTCAGTTCTCAAATAAATATGTGGTTTCAACTTACGTCTTGTAGTTAACTTTCAAAGGTATAAACATGAGATAGAATCATACCTTATAAACCACTCCAAACGCACCATGTCCAACCTCTCGTTCACTTGAGAAATTCTTTGTGATTTGTTTTAAGAATTCTGGCTTTGGTTCCTTTGGGAATGAACTTGAAATTTTTGAGTTGGACATTTGAGCTACTTTGGCTGATGGAATCACCCTTCACTCACAAAACTATACAAATCACCTTCCACATGAGACAATAATCCACGCTGCAATGCAGAAAGCATAACATTATAATCGATGCAATTGCTACAACAAAGTTTCACGTACTGTGCACTAAACAGATAAGATGCGATTGTAGATAGCCTGGTCAGCCTGGCCTCTGTTTTTTGAAGCAAACAATAGTTTGGAAATTATGCCTAGTTGTGCCTCTTCTCTCAAGCCTAGTGATACCCTTTGAACCGCCCACATACAGGAATAAATACTGATAAATAAATCAATTCCATGGAAATTATGAACTTCAGAGAAAATTACAGATAATCACGATTGTTTGGACTTGAGAAGAACATGACTAGTGCTAAAACCTACTCAATACAGAGGCATGCGACTCTCCTGTGGCTTTTCATCAAACTGATTGTTCCTAAATTATTCGTAAAGCAGCAGTTTCACAAAAGAAATCCCAATGGAAGAAAATTCCCCCTCATGAAAGAGCATTGATTCTGCATCGAAACGAACCTGGAGACTGGAGAGCGCCTGCAGGGATGCTGGCCGTTTCTGGAACAATTTGCACAAGATCGAACTCTTCTCTCGCTGATCTCACACAACAAGGTGATTGTCCACTTGGAGACGACGAGTGGTGGCTTCTTGAGATGAGACGGTGCGAGAAGCGGAACTGCACATCGAGCAACTCTTCCAAGTTTGGGAATAATACCCAAAAAAAGTTGACTTGACTTGCTGCCTCCAATGGGGTGGAGGGGAACGCCCTGGGTCAGCCGCGGTCGTTGCCACCTGTCTCGTTGGACCCCGACCGCAGGCAGCCTCGGCCTAGCGGCCGCGTGCCGTCCCCAAGCTGCCGCCTTGCGCCCGCCACGGCATTTACAACGCCATCTTCGCCGCGGGCGCGGTCTGCCGTTGCCCCGCGCGCTTGCCACCACGGATCCCTGCGCTGCAGCCTCCGCCGTTGACGGAGCCAGCCAGCTCTCGCCTCGCACGGCCCCAGGACTCCAGCCCGCCTCGTGCTCGCCAGCAGCGCGCCGCCCGACTTCACCGCGGACCAGCCGCCGCTGGGTACCGCGAGCTCAAGCCTCTCGCCACCCCAGCCTTTCCCTGAACATGCGCAGGCCCGCCGTGCCGATGCGAGGCGCGCGCGGCGCGGCGCGGCGAAATCGCCTTACGGGCATTTCGTCGAACGCCTGCTGTGGAACCCTGTGTCAGCTTAACCAAACCACAGTTTTTGCCGCACCGCATTTGCCACACCGGATCCTTTTACCGCCCAGCCGCAGTTGGCTGACTGGAGGGACCATGGACTGACTGGTGGGACACACGTTGGGCCCGCAGCTGGATGTTGACTGAATCAATGCTACCAGCGTCAGCTTCTGTCGTCATCACTAAAAATCACAGGGTGAGGATTTGCGGTCTGGGTCTGTTCGTAATCATTGTGATACTGTAATATTTTGTTTGTATGTATGAAAAATTATTCAAAAATTGATTAATTAGGCTAAAAATATTACTCTAGTAGAGTATAACAAAACTGAACAATTAGTTTTTAATGTGATGTGAATCTTCTTTTTTCATAATAAACTTTAAGATGAGAATTTGAAAGGATCCAGGTGGGGCAAGCAATCCCAACCGAAGCTGCCTCAGCCAGTGAATGAGTCTCCTCTGCAGTTGAGTCCCTGCAGTTCACTCACTGTCAGGTGCGCCTGATTGCAACTGCAGGTGACTTAACTTCAGAGGAACTGCTTTCAAGCCCGTGGCCTCAGAAGTCACCACCCATCATGCGGATCGCCCACCAGCAGCGCCTCCCATACCGTTCATCTGGATCCAACCGGCAAAACACCTCTCCCGCAGCCCCGCCTCCCAAATATACTCTTCATCCGAGAAAATTGAGATTCTGCCATTGTTAAAAGTAGGCTTCGCCCGGATTTGTCATCCCGCAAAATAGTTTCGCCATAATACCATTTTATACGATGGCAAACAGACGAAGCCCACTTTTCACTAGAATCTCAATTTTCTCAGACGGAAAAAACCGCACGTACAAGCGACCGCGGGGCTTATTACATGTCGCACTTAGAGGTTTTAAAATTTTTTGAAACTTTGCACACACAATAGTACCAAGTAGATGTGAAACGTACCAAAAGTTGAGATTCAAACAAATGTTGTAAAAATTCATATGAAAAGAATAAATCTCAGTCATCCTGAATTTTATCCTCTAGTGGTTGAAATTTGCTTTTTCGTATGAATTTTTACAACATTTGTTTGAATCTCAATTTTTGGTATGTTTCACATCTACTTGGTACTATTATGTGTGCAAAATTTCAAAAAGTTTTACAACATTTAAGTGCGACATGCAAGACCATACAATAAGCACGGCGGTCTCTTATACCTTCGGTTATACGTTTTTGCAATTTTCTCCTTGTCATCCCAAACCATCCATCTTTTCCAGCTACAAATATGACACCTGAATCCTGAATCCAAAATCCAAATCCACCCGCCGCCAACTCACTTTCGGATTCTGAATCCAATCCCCAAATCCTCGAATCTTCCCACGCCGCCGCACTGCATTCCGATGGCCCGTAGCCCCGTACCAAGCAGACGGCGCTCAAGTCGACCGGCTCCCGGCGGCTTGAAGAAGCCGCAACTGGTTACTGAAGTTTTTTTCAGCTGGAAGCCCCGACAGCTGGAAGGGGAGTTTTTTTCCCAAACAAAGAGAGCTTCATTATTGGTTACTGGAAGTTTTTACGTCTTGAGCAAGTATCTGTTTGACACATGCAAGATAATGCTACTGCACTATGATACAAGCTGTTTCCCAGGCTGCACTATGACATGCCATTTCACAGGAATTGTTGTGCAGCATTCCTTATTTCAAATAAAAGATATCATCAGTGTTTGGTGCAGTGATAAAAGGCTTTGGAATTGCTGCTTTTATATCGGTTACAAAGAAAAGAAATATTTGGAGCAGAAGTTGTGCTATTGATGGGAAGAATAAAATTTGATCGTTCTCACATGATATGTTATAAGAAATTATCTTGTTCCAAAAGAAATTTCAGGTCCTCAATTAATAACAGAACATGCTTTATCAGTCTTTGGTACTGATCCATCTAGTGATGTGTCGTCCTCTGGAGACCAATTTATTGGAAGCTCTTTAAGATTATGACCTGAAATTTTCATAGGGTATGTTAGCACTGCCAGAACAATATATTGCAGGCAAGAAAAATAGGATTTGCTGATACAAATATCTTAGTTGTAGTTATTTTACTATATATGAGAAGAAAACCCCAATTTTTGGAAAACAATATATGGAAGTTATAGATTACTTAAACAACAATTGATAATGCAAAAGATGTGTTCCTCTGTTTCTATCATATATCAAGTTGGACCCCAAAGTTAGGAGGTCATCGGGTGAAAACGTCCCCAAATTTTCAATTACTACAACTAAGCAAACCAACCAGAAAGTTTTGAAATACTAGGTCCTGACAGCAACAAGGAACCATTTTGGCCTTAAGTCTGCGAAAAGTGGCCAGCCTGGGTGCAAGAAACTAATCTCAAGGGATTGACAGTTCCCAGTGTTCATACCTGATAGTCTGATACCTCATCGACCACTTAGCCTGAGCGGTTTCCATCGAGCTTATCTAAAATATCCACTATTGAAGGTCTATTCTTGCGTTCATGTTCCACACATTGTAGCCCAATTTCAACACACGTTTCAATTTGCTGGAGCCGATTTGCATCAAACGATGCATACTTGGATGTTACGTGGCGAGCTGCCCAATTTTCTTGTACCTACAAAATTGGGTGTCATCTTGTTATATTATGTATGCAAACTAAATTTAATCTAATATAATCTATTGAAAAAATTTGGAATCTTAAAAATATCATGCAACAAGATCTTACTTTCTCAATAAATTTCTTTCCACACTTGTCTTCAGCATTGGGTATATTCTTTTCTCCGGTGCTGATCTGAATGATAAGTAGACCCAAACTATATATGTCTGACTGGGTAGAGATTTCACCTCTATATAGATACTCTGGAGCCATGTATCCTCTGCACCAAGTTTATCAAAAAATTAGACTAACTAATGGTTATAATGAAATTAACAAATAAAGAAAAATAGTCCTATTTCACAACTTATTTTCACTTACAAGGATCCCACAATATTTTGAGTGTGCATCCGGGTTTGCTCCTGACCAAATAGTCTTGAAAGTACAAAATCCGCAATTTTGGGGACCATGTTACCATCTAACAAAATATTTTCAGGCTTAAGATCCATATGAACAACAGGCCGATCCATTTCCTTATGCAGGAAATGTAAACCTCTGCAGATTCCTTTAACTATTTTAAACCGCGTGTCCCAGTCAATTATATTAGATTCATCTGAAGAAGTAAAACAAGGATATATGTAAGCAACCTAATTACCAGAAACAAATTTCTTATTGTACTAACTAATTTTGAAATATTTTTTGGTTGATTATACGAATTGTCTTAACTCATTTTTGTCTCAAAGTAGCAACTTATAGCTTTATCCCAAAATAGAATAGAACGCAAACAATGAAGATACCAAATAGTGGTTATTGTCATGAAAAATTGCATTACTTACCAAATAGATACTTGTTAAGGCTTCCCTTAGGTAGATACTAATAGCAGAGGAAAATTTCAGTTATATCTACAATTATATATCTTCCATTGTGCGGCACCAACTTCTTCTGTGATTCATGACAGAAGCCAACCAACTTCACTACATTTTCATGTTGGACTGCCATGAGATTTACAACCTCATTATTAAATGTTTTCTCAATTGTCATAGGTGGGTTTTCCCCAAGCTTCTTCACGGCAATCACCATGCCATCCTCCAGAAGTCCCTGTTTTTGTCCCAAGACCCATGTATTATTTATTTATATATACATTGACACGCTGACATGATTTTCATCAACTTTTGAGAAGGCAATAAAAGTTTCCGGCATAAACATACCTTGTAGACTATTCCAAATGCACCTTTACCAAGTTCTCGCTCAGGAGTGAAATCATCTGTGATTTGCTTGAGGAAGCTTGCTGGTATATTATTCGGCAATGTACGTAGAAGAGTGCTGGTACCAGTGGTCATTTCTGAGTTCTGACAATTTAGATAGTAGTGATGTGAGCTACAAGTCAAATTACAGATTATGGACTGTTAAAACCTCTAATTCATGGAAATATAATGGGCCCGGCAACATTTAGTTGAACTGCTAGTGGAATTTGAACTATATTTTTAGCTTCCCACTGACACAACGTCGATCATAATGCCCTTAAGGCATCTAAACTATTTTTTTATTTGAAAAGTTGGTGGTAATCTTGGTTTTTCATTAACAAAACCCAATCATCCATTACAAAAACATCCATCTCCATCCCAAATTCCCAGCTCAAAGCAACCAGGAAAGACTGCATTGAGTCTGACCAAAATAACTCAACATTCTGTCCAACAGATTCAGAATTAGCTGGAACATGCATTTCAGTGTTCGTCATGCATCTATGATCTATCAGGCGCCAGCAGTTGGTGTGGCATCTCGGTTTTCTTTTTCCTAAAATTATATATATGAGAAATGACTCAATACTAACTTTTCCTGAAATCAGAATGTGGATCTCGTGTTCAAGCTTTCAAGTGTAAGGGATCATATAAATGTTCTTGCAGAAAGAATTAGAGAGAATCATCATGATGCTTTCGCTGGGACATATATACAAACATAAAGCAGAACAATTTGTACCAAAAGCATCTGAAAAACAATGAGCTAGGAAAGGATGCATAGAAGACTGACCTGAAACAACTGAAGGATGCAAAGCAGCAGCCAGAAGATGGAGAGTGGGAGAGATGGATGAGTCGTGGGTGTATAAAGCTGATGGGGTCGAAGAAGAGGTTGACTTGACTTGACTCGACTCCAAGTCTTCAACGATCGGAGGGGCAACGCGGCCTTGGTCGATGTAAAGCAGGGGACGCGGGTCAACCCGACAAGTCAATGGCCAAACGCGGTGGCGCCATCAGGATTCTTTTCAGAGCTCCACAATTTTGTTCACGTGGATGTGTAGAGATGCTCGTGCAGCATTTTGCTGTGCCTGGTGTTTGCATTGTTATGACAGGTGCAGTTTCATCGAAGTTGTGGAGGCCATCAGCAACCTCGCCATATTCACAAACCAAGGATGTAAATGTGGACCGTTTGGATCTGATGGTGTAAACTGTAAACTGAATTCTTCGCTGTTCTCGTATTCAGAAACAAGGGGTTGAACAGCAAGAAAAGGAAATTACATGCATCTCAAATTCTCAATCAACCATGGAGTACATGTAGGTTAGTCAACACCACACATGGATGAGATCGGGCTAAATGAAACCACATGCAGTTGCAGCCTTGCAGATGATATTTTGAACCTTCCAAATTTTGAGGTTTCATCTTTGCTATTTTTTCATTAATAATAACTTGACAAATAGGAATGTGGCTGGAAATTACATTCATCTCAATTCTCAAAAACTGACAGATTACTATGTCACGGACAGATCCAGAACATCTGGATTCTGACAAACCTGACAGATTAATTACAAGCAGCATTTTTAGTACTCAAATAATACATGACAGGAAAAGGAGGCACATGTTTCAGTATTCATGGGCATGACGTTGTGTTGCCAGGCTGGATGATCATGTAGCGGTAAAGGGAAATGAATATCTCTCGTCATTTCCTGTAGTTGATGCCAGGGCCGATGGATTAAGTGCCAAAGAAGGTTTGTTTGGATGCTCCGCGAATCGGTTCTCCAAATTTCTCTTCTGTTCTTCATCATAGGAGCCAATAACATGGACTTCCTTGAGTTTCTTAAGATGCTTCAGCTCACCAAACTGTGGTAGAGAACCAATACTAGAGCAGCCAGCCTTGAGCAGCTCGAGATTTTCCATTGCTTCTCCTCCAATAATTAAATTCAACTTGGATCTGCTAGCAATCTCGAGGATTTTTATCTCTTTATAACTGCGCTCCTCTACCCCATCCTTCATGACACGGAATATGACCTCACCATCATGAAGTGGGTTCACACGAAGGCGTAGAATACATAATTCTTGTAAACCCCCAAGGACTGTTATGTCATCTTTTGATAATATTTCCATCTCCAGGTTTAGCTTTCTCAGGTTAGAAAGCTGCTGGATCCACGTAGGCAATTGTTCTACAGGCCCATATAGCTTAAGACTCTGGAGTTTCTTTGGAGGCCCAGCAGACATGCTATCCAAACAATCTTGATTGTCCATGTCAAGGCACACTAACAATGATTCTAGATGGGAGTGACCTGAGATGGCAGAACAGAACTCCTCGCCGTTTTTCTTGCTGATCCCAGATACACCAAGCTTGCGCAATTGAGTGAGATTCCTAAGCCCTTTTAGGATAAGTTTCCCCCTAGCAGCACCGATGTTGACAACTCCAAGTGTATGCATTAGAATCAGTTTTTTAACACTTGATGCCACCTTGACACCAACTAGCTGAAGACATTTGCAATCCTGTGTTGGGCTGATAGTGCCTGCACGGATGTACTGCAGCTCGTTTAGCTTCGTGATGGACGCTGGAATGGTGACTATGGAGGTGTATCTGACATCAAGAATTTGGAGCTGCCGTAGGTTATCCACTGAACTCGGCAGGTTGCTGATCTTACTGCATCCTCTGAGTGAAAGGAACTTGGGGCAATGCAGCAGCTTCAGCATCTTTTCGAGGTCTTTATCTGTCACACCTGATGCATTCTCCAGATCAAGCACCCGAAGCACTTTCATACTTTCAGAAATGAAGAACGATGCCCAATCACCAAACACTGTGAGGGAACGTAGCCGAGACAAGTCAATGCTCTCGAACACAATCCTGTCTCGCTCCCAGCTTTTCTCTATGACAAGGTGCCGTCCTGTGCGCCGTGGCGGCAACATCCTTTCAGTGCAAACACCTCCAGCGCAAAGGTAACGCTCTCTTGTTTTGGCCTTGAGATGATATACTCGTGGAAAAAAGCACTGACTTGGCACCAAACTGTCCTCCTATTTGTGGTAATTGTCCGCTCTGGTGGCTGGATCATGCTCAGCTCAATGATCTTCGCGAAGAGTTCCTCTGCATTGTCCTCTACGCTATCATTCTCCTTGTCCTTGGAGTAACCCTCTGCAACCCACCTCATAACCAAACGCCGCCGCCGAATGATCTCAGACTTGGGGAAGATTGACAGATAAAAGATACAAGGCTTCAGGAAATCTGGGCAAGAACGAAAGTAGGAATGTATCCAGCATTCCAGCCAAACAGATCCCGTAAACTAGCAAAATCTTGTCTAGTCTCCATGGTAGATATAAATTGGTCTTTCAAGATTTTGGCTCTTTCTGTCCAGTTGAATATATGGGACAAATAGTCAGCTACAGCAATGATTACTTTTGGAAGTCCACTACTCTTTGAAATAAGTTGTTGGAGCACCAAGTCATTTTCAATTACATCTGTAGGCAAATATTCACTCCCTTTTACCTCAGATAAAAAACAGCAATAATGTTAGATTCTGATGTCACTCCAAGTTGAGAAATATGAACTGTTCAACATACAATACTAGTGTTACATGGATAAATGGATTCAACATAATATTGGGAAATAAATAAAATTATTGTAATTTAAATATGGCAGTGCTTGCAGTACATTACTAGCAATGGTAATTGGGACAAAATTATTGGTACTTCAGCTCAGCAACAAGAACCAGAAACTCTGTATGCTTTGGGACAGTTACCACCAACCCCTGTATTATATTATTTTGATAAATGTAACATACAGTAATTATGATGATTGATGGGGTGGGAGACGATGCCGTCGGCAGCGGAAGTGGCGTGTCCCACTCCCACCGACTGGAGCACACCAGGGTCCGGGATGAGGACATGAGAGCGCGCTCAGGAAGTCAGGAAGACGCCGCCTGCAGAGTGGGAGGCGACGCGGCGAAGGAGACGACTTGACTCACATGACTTCACTTTTTTTATGGAAAGGAAATACGCGTAGGAACCGAAACTTTTTTGATGAAAATTCCTGATGGTTTCTTTATACATGGAACGTTAAGAAAATGGAAATAATGTTTTTTGTTGACGAATAGACGATAATGGAAATGGGAAAGGCCGCAAGCCTAGTTATTTAAATCGGACCGGACATCAAACAGGTAAACCCCTCGGTTCACGGTTTGACGGGTCCAACGCGTCACACCGGCAGTCCAACACGATTCAAATACAATATAGATCACCCTCGAATCGAATGGAGAACCGTTTGCTTCGAGACTCGAGGGCTAAGCATATATGCCTCACTGTCGATGAGCATATTTATTCAAGGCATTTATGAAGCACTCCACAGCCTCTCAGTAACCATAAACACTTGGCGAAACACTAGAAGACTTTGAAAGAGGTTGCTGTTTAGGTACCCTTGAGGAAGAAGACGGAGTCCGAATAGAACTACTCGTGTACTATTAGGACTCCCATATTGTTACCCACTAGGGGACTTGCATGTAACCTTGCCCCCCGAGATATATAAAGGAGGGCAGGGGTCCCTAGATCAGCAGACGTGCGTCACTTTCCATTTATGCTATGGTTGCATGCTTTTTAATCGTGATGGGTCCTATGTTAAGGATTGCCTAGTCTTTTGATCATACCTTGTCAACCCTAGGTTTTTACTATAATGTTGGATAGATGATGCTTAGTTGCTCCACTTGGGATGGTTTACACTCTGAGGACCATGTGTGTCCGAGGACCGATGGATGGTCGCTTCTCAGTGTGATGAGTGATTGACAACGTTGTGTGGACTGACTCTTGGCTGAGTATTGCAGGTGTTCGATGCGGCTGGATTTGCGTTGGTGCAGGTGAAAAACAAGCGCAAAAGGTCTCCGAGGAGTGGAGACGAGTAGGCTTGGTTCAAGGGACCCGGTGGCCAGACGAGATCGAGTGCGGTCGGCATGGTGCAAGAAAAGCAAGACGAAGTCGAAGTCTTGGAGCCGGTGCAAGGTAGCGGCTGACGACCGAACCTTGCACGCGGGGTTTGATGGTTGGGCCACAAAACCATCGGAGGAGGGTTTTCGGTTTGGGCCTCAAAACCGAGCCCGAAGGCCCAACGTGACGGAGACGGTGATCCGGGCACGTTCGGGAAGCTTCGAAGCGGGGACACGCGGCGGGATCCGGGAGCTTGCGTCGGAGGGAAGCAAGACCGGATGGACGGCGTGCCGGCCGGGAGAAATATCTGCCTTATTCCAAAATTGCCCCTGAGGGGTGTGTATCTTGTTTTATGTTTGTAGGGGTAGTTTGGTCTTTTGCCATCTCCAGATGACTTAATATATATAGGGGTAGAGGGGGATGGCAACTCATCTCTTTGGAACCCCTAGCTTATTTTTCTCTCTTGCTCTCTCTCTCTAATCTCTCTCTAGGCTAGCTTGTGCTTCATGTAAAATCCGAGCGGGTGGATGATGGGAGGTTGCTAGCCTTGTATAGATTGTGACCTTTGTTTGTTGGAATGAAATCAAGTGCTAGTTGAATCTCTTTGTTTCTCCCCGAGTCCCTTTTTGTGCCATTTTCTTGTTCCTCTCGATTCGTCGTTTCTAGACCGTTTGGCTTCGGATTTGTTTGTGGGGATCATGGATGAGTGCCTTGCGCCTCTTTGTGTATGATCTTGCCCCCTCAAACGCCGGGAATCGGTCTCGATTTGAAGTTTTGTGGATGAACTCGTGGGAGGTGTGTTCTTCGGTGTGATCCAAAATTCGTCATGTATACTTGAGCTTTTTCGGATCTAGTTCGTGGATCTATTAGCCCTTGGGGTTGTGAACGATTGGCTCAAGTTTCGTGCGAATCCATGGAGTAATTTGGGAGATTAATTCGTGGGAAATTTCGGTTGTGTTCTTCCTTCTTGGTTGTTCTTCTGTGTGCAGGAAACACGAGCTCAGGGAGACGCACGCGCGCCGAGGTTACGCAGCAGCGCGTGCGGAGCACCGCGCAGCTTGGCCCAGAGGCGAGCGCGCCAGGCCCAGCGCAGGAGCCACCAGCGCGCGGCCACGCCCGGCCCAGCTCGCAGCGGCGGGGCCGCGCGGCCAGCACAGGAGCCATCCAGCACGCGGCCCAGCATCGCCAGGCAGGCACTTAGCAGGCCGCGGCTGCACCAGGCCCAGGTGGAGCGAAGGCCCAGTGCAGGCGCGAGCTAGCAGGCCCAGCGTGGGTGGTGCAGCAGGCCCAGGTGGGGTGGAAGCAGCCCATCAACAGGTAAGTAAAGGTTAAAAAATCCTTTCCTCTTTTCTCTTCCATTTGTGCACCGGCTAGTTAATCTCTCATAGTGATCTTTGTGAAACGATTATATCTTTGCTACCGCGCTAGGTTGAGGTTTTCCTAATCGTTCCTAGGGTGAGCCTGTCACAAGTTGGCATGTGTCATCTTGGTGGTTAGAAGAGAGACTTTTGTACCGTGTTTCGAGTCTCTGTGAGCTGTGCTGTGTTAAGATTTATTGTTTCCGCTGTCAGTAGCTCGTTGTGATCATTGTGACTTGCTCCTAGGACCAAAAGCACTCAAATGGCTTTGTGGTTCTGGCAAGGAAGTGATTTGGACTCGTTGGAAGTGATATTGGGATATAGGCCGAGTTTCGCTCATTGGAGAGAAATTTGAATCGGCTCCCATTCACTCCCCCCCTCTCTGGTCGCCGTATCGATCCTTCACACTCAGATCAAACATAGTAAATTTGTGTACATTTAGTCATCTTCTAATACTTCTGTTAATCTCAATACCACCCGAGAAAACAGTACAACCACAATACCAACAGACTCTTGGCTAAGTAATTAGAAGGATTCTTTGTGTGTGGAGGCACTGTATGTTTTGGATGGGGCTGGTGGCTACCGGCAAGGTTCGTGTGCAGAGGCGCAGGAGAGGAAGGTGTTCCTTCTAGAGACTTGTATGGGAAGGGAGCACGCACACGTTGAGAAATTCTTGGGAAAGGCCTCGTGGTGAAACTCAGTATTCGATCCACATGGTATGGGAAGGGTACATGCCTTTGGCAATGGGAATCACGACTTATGGTGAAAGTGTACAACCTTTGCAGAGTGTAAAACTGTTATAACAGCGGTGCTCACGGTCAAGAGCGGCCTGTACCCTCGCATGATAATTGAACTTCAATATAAATTAACCTGGTTCATGCATATTTATGTTTATGTATTTGTTAATTTGGGATGGTATAAACTTGTACCTAGTAATTATGATGCTATTAATTACCAGCCTATCCTTGTTTTAGCCTTGTATATCATTTGCTTTGTTCTACACTCGTTGAGTACGACATGTGCTCACTTCTGCTATTTTCCTACTATTTTTGTTCCATATCAATGGATTGGATGTGCTCAGAAGGGAGAGATATTGTAGAGTTTCATAAAGATGATGCTGAGGCCTAGGCGTATGTGTTCCCTCAGTCAACTTCCTGTAGAGACAGATGGAGTTCCACTGCTAGTTATACGCTTTCGACTTATTAAAGACTTTATGTCTTCTAGTGTAATAAAGTACTTAACTCTCTTTACGTTGTGCACTGTCTTTGATTATTCACTAATGAAGTCACTATGTGTATGAAACTTGATCCCGACATAGATATAGTTAGCATTTGATTTTGTCTTTAAAACCGGGTGTGACACTACTCTTGTGCCGTGCCTCCCGCCTCCACAATCACGAGTCCTCGATTTGCATAGGATTTTCCAAGGAACTTGCCGCCGCCGTGTTGGGCGCCATGCTGATGTCTTGCTCTTGATGACACTTCCAGTACCAGAGGAGCGCAATCCGCGGCACCAGGCAGGGATTTGGCACTCACATACCCAACCGATGAGCTGTTCTGCCAGGGAAGAGCCTGATGCTCCTCCACTCACCTGCTTCAACGGCTGCTGCTCCGTGTGCAGCAATCGATGAACACGCCGCCATGGCCGGCATGGCAAGCACTGCGAAGAAATTGTTTGGGCCAAGAAGAACGTACAGGATTCAAAGCGATGGGGTCAGATCAGGTTCCTCATGGATGTTCTCAACATTATTTTGTTCTTTTTTTTTGTGAAGATGAGCAATGTGCGGTGGATTGCTGTGAGGACTCGGTGTGCACTTTTTTCCATGCCGGATTTTGTGTGATTTTGGAGCAAAGAATTTTCTTATTTGAGTCGTAGATCTTGGTGGTTCGCTTTGATCAATTAGATCCGGTCAGCAATCAATGTGCAGAACTGTCGCAACTGAAGCCGTAATTCATGATTGATGCACGTGCTTTTGCCCCTTTTCGGTTGATTAGGAGTTTCCCTATTGCTTCATAGTGTAGAAAGAGGTGACATTGATTAAACTCACCGCTTCAAAGAAGGCGCGACCATATTTTAGTCATCCACGCGACCAAACACGAGGAGCACGAGCCAGACTTTATCTTATACAACAAACCAACACATGGACATAGTGCAGCATTGAGGTACCCAGGCTTAGGCTGGCCTGGCTTGAATCCCTAGCCCGGCTAGACTAAGCCAATAAACCAAACACACCCTACAGGAAGGCCCTCCCTCATCTACAGGCACGTTTGCTCTTAAAGTGTTCGACAATACGTTTCTTTTGACGTGATAATTAATTTTGCCTATACTCTAGGTATGACAAATAGTCTACAGGAAGATTCATTAGAGATCTTTTGATATGTAAAAACATGAAACTTACAAAACGATTTAAATAGTTCGTGCTTTTTCAATTTGCTTCTACATGCATATTTAATTTAATAGCAATATATGGTTGGTCTAGCAGAAATCGATCTCTCAGTTTTAGACATGCTATGCCGTTTCAAATGTTTAATTGTGATGGGAACTCAAGTTATATGCCTATCACCTCATCAAATATGATAATATATATGTAACCTATTATATTTGAAATAATTAATTTTAAATATATTGTTGGTCAAAATTTTAAAAGATTTGTTTTTGGAAATATCTAAATGTAGCCAAGGGATAGCTTGTATCTCTCGTATTGAAATGTAATCCATAATTTAGAACAACAAACAATGGATTTCAACAAAAATTTAAATGCATCATGCGTGGCAAATTATCGAAAGACTCTACACATACATGACTCAAATGATACAGAACCGAAACTAACATGCTGATGCCTGTTTGCCTGACCTAATAACTGGTCTAATTTCAACACCCTCTACGATGAGCCCTGACTTCCAATTGAGGCTTTCGTGCTCTTTTAAACGGATTTCAACCGCTCCATCATCCAAGTTTTCAATGTAGAACTCTCCCATTTCCACCTCCATCCAGCCATCGCCCCTTCCTCTTGGGTACCTCACAACCTCCTTTTCTTGCTCTTGTCCATGTGAATCCAGTAGCTCGCTGCTGCCTCTCACGCCAGGAAGCATTTCTTGCATGCAACGAGCTTCTTTTTCTCCTCCTCCTACTCCTTCATCATCGACCTCTGCCTCCTCCTCTACCTCTATATCGTCTTCTTCGTCCTCCATTTCTTCACACTCGTCCTCCACCACTATATCATCTTCTTCGTCCTCCATTTCTTCACACTCATCCTCCTCCACCTCTATATCATCTTCCTCCTCATCGTCCACGTCCTCGTCCGCCTCTACATCTATACTGTCTTCTTCGTACTCCATTTCTTCAAACTCATCCTCCTCCACCCCTATATCATCATCTTGTTCATCTTCCTCCTCGTCATCCACGTCCTCGTCTGCCTCTATATAATCTTCTTCTTCATCTCCTTCCTCCTCTTCTGTTTCCTCATCCTCTTCGTCCTCTTCCTCAACCTCATCTCCCCAATGACGCTGCGGCCAGTAATAAGGACTTGAGCCCACTCTGCTCCTGTGCTGCCGTGCGTGAGGATACAAGGAGACGGTGTGCCTTGCTGATACTGCACCAGCAATTGTTACACATGCCTCCTGTGTTGGGGAGTCCAGGCCGTAGGATCTGTCAGTCAGGTTGAAGACCAGATATGCTGTGTATTTTGTGTCCGGCGATAGTTCTCTGCAGTCAATGGTAGCAATGATGTCTAACCAACACACATCAATGAGCTCAGCTACTTCTTCAAACCTGGTAATCAAAAGATAAAGCAATGTCTCTTCAGAGACTCAGAAAAGGAATAGATTCGTAATCCATAGAGGTCTTATTAAAGAGCACTTCGCATTTCGACTAGGACTGTACTTGGGATCCGTCAGGTTAGAATTTGAACTAAATGAAAAAGTTCAGTTAGAATCACCTTTTTGAGCATTGCCCTTACTTTTAGGTCCATCTGTATCTACCGAATACCGTTCAGCATATTTGAGTACTTAGTAATTGATATTTTCCACAACCTACTTCAGCAACTTTTGGAAACCTATATCTAGCAAAATTTCTAAACCACAATGGTTAATCCAGGGCCCGGCAAGTCGGCAACCCTGGGCGCCTGACCCGACTCAGGCGTCATTGTTTTAACAATATATGTTTTAACAATATTTGAAGCCTAGCTAGTAGCAGTTCAGAAACCTAGTTGAACAACTTTTAAAAATTAAGACCGCTCAAGTCATCAATTAACACTGGAACCATGCAATATGTTTTTACCCGAGCTAAACAGGTTGGTTTTCCCTATCGATTGTATTTTTAAAATTGTATAAATGAACAGTATTTGCAGAGAAAGCATATGGAATTCAAAGTAGGTAGCAATATTCTAAATTTAGAGTTGCAGTCAGCAAACCTGGAATCAGGATGGGCAATCCACCTCCAATATTGCGGCGTATCTCCCCATGTAATGTTTAATGATTTTGCTGCCAGCATGTAGGACTTGGTTCCGGTTGCTCTGTCCAGCCAAAAACTCTGTTTCCATAGAGCATATTAGGTCAAGTTAAATTATGTATTGCACACAGCTATTCCAATCAGAATTAATTAGAGTATAGTGGAAAAAAAGAATTAATAAGAAGATCAAAGGCAGCATAATCACCATGTTTCCTTGGTCGATGAGGATGTGTTGTTCGGAGAGGCTCATAAAGAGCTCCTTCTTGGTAGATGCGAAGTCAAGGTCCACAGGATCATTCGCACGAGAGAGAATGGACAACCTGTAGTCTGTGGGGATGAAGCGATCCCACACTTGATCACGGGACGTTACTGCATGGAAGGCTTTGCACACACTTAAGCAGCGGCAGGCGTCAAGGGGGCTGACGAAAGAGATCACACAAGGCAGCAGATCAAGCGGAAAAGGTAACTTGTCACAAGCTGCTGGGTCCCTGTTCGTGGCTGTCACTAGACATCCAGAGCGTTCCTCATCTTGATGTGCAAATGCTTCATCAACTACCGTCCAGTCTACCAATTTCACACGGACCCTTGGAAAGCTCGGATGTTCACTGACAGCATTCCATTTCCTACTTGAGTGTTCAATGGCAACGTCGAAGGCAGACTACGCAGCCTTCCAGTCGGTTTCACCAGCACCACTGGCTATGGCAATTTCTCCAGTAATATGTTGGAGGTTTAGCAGGTGCTCAATGCCGCCAAGCATCCGCCCATATTGCTTCCCTCTCTGGGCCTTGAAACCTAGCTTGAGGATTTCAAGTCTAGGCATTGCTCCTGCTCGAAACGCCATGCTCAGCGCCGTGGACCTGAACTGGAAGTACCTCAGAGCTGGGAATGATCCACGATCGATGATGACCGTTCCCACACGAGACATACGAACGTGCAGGCAGAGCACAGCCAGAGCAGGCAGTTGGCTGAGATGGTCGATATCATTTCTTAGCAGCTCCCTGACAGCAAATTTCAGAATGCGGAGTTTGGGAAGCCCTCCCATCCACTCTGGGAGTCTGGAAAAGATGCAGATCGCCGGTAGTAACTTGAGCTTCTGAATAGATATAGGAACAGAGGAAGAGGACATGATGATGGGTCCTTCCAGTGGTACTCTTCCAGCACCTGAAGCTCCAGGGGCTAGAGTAAGGGAACAGAGAACACCCAGATTCCCAAGGGAAGAGGAAAGAGCATCCAGGTTACTCTTCAGATGCTCCTTGGATGCCGCTGTTGAACAGGTGAGGTGAAGATCCCTCAAGTTCGACAGCTTGCCAAGGCTCTGCACGTTCTTTTCAGAGTTCTGTGCAAGGTCAAAATATTGCAGTGTGTGGAGAGACCTGATGCCACCAATCCCATCAGGTAGATTTATCTCGTCTTTGATTCGGAGCTGGGACAACCTCGGAAGATCAATAATGTCCAATGGAACTGAAGATACTCTTGCATCTACTTCAAACGTTTCCAGGTGTTGTAGGCCTGCAATCTCATCAGGTAGCTGCACTGTTATATCGCTTGTGATCTTCAGATATCTCAATTGAAGGAATACACATATTCTAGTGAGGTCTAGATTAGTGCATCCATTGTCTTCGCCCCAAATTTCAAGGATTAGAACCCGGATAAACTTCAATTTAAATGAAGCAACCAGAGGCAGACATTCAAGGAGTCCGAAAAAAGCAAGTGACCGCACATGTGGCATCGTTATAGTTGCTGGTTTCCAGACATGTTTGGCACTGCTCAACTGGAGAGATAATCGACGAACCTTGGTAGAAAGTCCTGGAGCGATATGTGGATAATCTGTTACGGTGGTAAAGTTAGCTTCTTTGGACTTACACTTAATCATATCAAGTACCATGTGGTGCACAGTACAGGAAATGACCCCATCACTGTACTTGATACAACTAGCGTGGATCAGTCTGCAGTTGATTAGCTCATTGAAATATCTCTCTGCAATTTCTTCTTTGTCTTTTCCTTGAGTTGTGCAGATAAAACCTTCAGCAATCCATTGTTTCATCAAGTCAGCCTTAGAGATTACGTACCCTTCTGGATACATACTAAGATATAGCAGGCATGTCTTCAAATGCTGAGGAAGTTCATTGTAGCAAAAGTGTAGGGTTTCTTTCATCATCTCTTTACTTCCAGAACTTGAAAACGTGGTGGATAAGAAATTGTGTATATGGGACCATGTCCCTACTTTGGTTTGTTGGCTTGCTGAAAATCTTGCTAGACCGGCTACACTTGTTGTTGCCAGTGGCAAACCACCACTTTTCCTTGTAACTTCATATGATGCTTTGTCCATTTCCTTGTGATTTTGTTGGCGTTGGGAGCCAAATACTATGTTCGTGAATAACTTTGTAGAGTCAACATTTCCAAGAGGCTTCATCTTGATAATATAGTCAGACTGATAACCGGTACACTCAAGAGCTACAGACTCCATTTCTGTCGTTATTAGAATCCTACTGCAATTATTCGACTCTGGGAAAGCCTTAACAATAATGTCCCATATGGTTGTTTGCCATAAATCATCAATCACAATGAAGTACCTGCAAATAATATAAAGTAAGAACGTTATTTCCTGAAGCTAAAAGCCGTGGTACTTAACAAAACATGATGCTCAACTTATTCGGATTCAACTAGCCACAAGAGGTGGGATAATGGTTTATGCAACAGCCAAATTTTTTTTTTCCAACACTAAACTAAAAAGAAACTCTTTTGCTTCTAGGAGTTCGTTGAAAATTTACTGAATATTCATTCATTCTCAATAGGCTTTCAATACAAATGAAGTCAGCCATTCCAGCCACCAGTCATTTTAGTTGACAAGCATATCAGATTAATAAAAAATATTTTCCTAGATTCTTACAAGGAATGTTGGGCTAATTTCTAATTATTGTACTGAAAATCGGTTACCTAACATAAAACAAAGAAGAAAAACAAAAAAGCATGGCAACGCAGTGCGCTTGGGGCAAGGATGGACTGAAGCCACGGCGTGCTCTATCGGCTGACGATGAACACAAGCTGAAACGAATGTAGAACCAAGTGTAACGCCCACTTTTCAAAGCCACACCGCACAACCCTTCCCGGGGGCATGCACGCATACACATAGCACCCTGCTGGTACTTTCGTTCCAGCTTCATGTAAAACGATTAACCAAAAGATGTTATGACTGGAAGACATGAGCTTAT
Source organism: Echinochloa crus-galli (assembly GCA_900205405.1). NCBI lineage: Eukaryota > Viridiplantae > Streptophyta > Magnoliopsida > Poales > Poaceae > Echinochloa > Echinochloa crus-galli. Next base: position 1,667,141 of record OAMR01000160.1, on the reverse strand, counting down.
AAGTTGGCTGCACCCTTGTTCAACTAGCAAAATGTGACACTAAACATGTGTATACCGCACTTAGGCAACTACTGTGCCATCGAAACTGAGCCAGGTGCCACACCAATTATCTTTCTCAATACAAACATAAGAATAGTAAAAAGAAGTCTAGGACATTATTGTATTTGTATACTTTTACACAACATGGCAAAATAAGTTGGCGGCGTCCCCAACAGTCTATCATGAGCTAGTCATAAGACATCCATGTCTGATTTTGTGCGGAGGTGGAGCAGAGAAAGGGTGCAGAGAGGGAAATGTTTTCTGCTTCCTCCCCTTCCAAATTACAGTTCGTTTTGGCACTGAGTTCATAGTTTTTCTATGCATCTGGACATAGGGTATATCTAGATGCATATCAAAATCTATGAATCTAGAAAAGTTAAAATGATCTACAATTTGAAACATAGGTAGTATTAATTACTATCCAGTCTAAAATACACCTCAAGGCACATGCAGTATTTAACAGTCATATACACCTGGATTTATAATAGTTTTGAAGCCCATATTATATCAATGCCATCTGTAAATAGCCCAATAAATAATCTCTCCAATGGTCTAACTGACTCTATTATTGAAGAAAATCTGGGCCAGAGCAATTGTGGGAATGTAAATCGACAAACCGACACACTGCTAGCTACTACAAGCACAGACACCAGGAAGGCAGAGTAGTAGACGGCACATAAGCGATAAGTTCTGTTGGATGTGGGTTTGGAAACCAAGATGCATGGACAGTTGGACACAAACAATTTTATGCATAGAATACCGAGATAAATTAACATTACTATAGGTGAACATTGAGAGTATGATACCTCTTATCTTGGAGATGACTACTGATGTCGTCGATGAGGCTCTGCATGTTGCATGCACGGCTTGGTCGTTGATGCCTCTGAATTTGAGCAAGTACGTCCCACAGGAGCTTCCGAACGTTAGGCTTCTGTGAAGCACGTACATAAGCCCAGCACCTGAATTGTTTTCCATGCTCGTGGTATAGTTCCTTAGCAAGCGTGCTCTTCCCAATCCCTGCTGGTCCAACAATAGATACAACTTTCAGGTCTTTCTTCTCTTCATATTTGATCCAGTTCATAAGTTCCATCCTTGAGTCATCCAAGCCAACAAGGTTGGAGGTCTCTCCACATGGTGTTGGGCTTTGAAACTCATGTTGCGAAATGATGGAAGGATGGTTTGCACTAGCAATGGTATCATCGCGCTGCTGAAGCATTTCTTGCCTCTTACTTACAGATCCAGTCCCCATCTCGGGTCCGGCCGTCGATAACAGCGGCGTCGTCCTGTCTGCTATCGAAGTGTCGACGGAGGACACAAACGTGGTGCTCCTGGAGCTGTCATCATCCTCCTGCCGCTGCACATACCTCTCGTGCCGATCAATTGCTTCCCACACCAGATCCATCCTAAGCCGCGCAACCTTGTCAATCCTCGTGCTCCGCTTCGGCATCCTGGGTAGCCCAGCAATCTTTGAAGAACCAACCCTGCGCCAGCGGGCGTTAGCGCCTGATCTGGTTGCGGCAGCAGCATCAGTGTGCACTGTTGCAGGGATCATCTCGTCGATGCTGTCCTCTATGTCATAGGACAGCTCACGCACCTCGGTCAACCAGTACTCGGTTGTTAGATCGGGATCCTTCTCCTCTGATAACTCTTCGAAGGGGTTGACGATATCTTCAAGAAGATCCATTTTGAGGTTCTGAATCCGGCTCTTGAGCAGCTTTGGCAGCCTTCTGCCATCGGGAGCCAGCAGGCCGTCAAGCTTCCTGAGAAGCGGACCCATGGCGCCTAGCGAGGAACTCATCGGGGCTTCCATGGCCTCTCCGATCCCCAGGGCCAAGGATAGAAGAAGAAGAGTACTGGAGGAAGAAGAAGAAGCAGAAGAAGAAGCAGAAGAAGAAGAAGAGTAGAAGTTATCTTCGCGTGAGAGGCTGGAGGAGAAGGGGGAAGGCCGGTCGTCTAAATCGATGAGTTATGATAGAGAAAAGCATGCTTAAGAAAGAGAAGCCTTACTGATTAAGGTTGCGGTGACTGTTACCTTCTGCAAGCGAACAGGCCAGCGTCAATAATGGCTTAACAGATTATGCCTAGACACAGTTTTAGCTAGAAAAAAAAAATACAGTGACAAGCTCTAAGTCTCTATGTATATATTCCATGAGCTCTTTTACGGTGTGCCATAGTATGGTAGTATAAATTATATACTGACAGGGGTATCATGGTAACGTAAAAAAATCTCCCTAAAAAAAATTTCTAGGCGGCCGGACCCATGCTGTCTCGCCCGTGTGCGCACCCTTGTCTCGCCCGTCCGAGCTGCCGGATCCAG
>OAMR01000160.1:1623315-1649834 GCA_900205405.1 Echinochloa crus-galli | reverse complement strand
CTCACCTCACTTGTAGGGGGTGCACGGACCTCAAGACTAGTGACAACGGACCATTCATAAGTAGACATGTTAAGTACAAGAGTATCCGAGACACCTGCAGTGCGTTAGGCCCACGTGAGCTAGAACTATTTTATGATATTTTTAGAAAAAGGATGATATAACTCAAAGACCAGCCCCAACAGAAAAGAAAATGATTGGTACACAAAAGATAGATGAGTAGGCACATGCGTAATGTCTAAACCACAGAAAATGGTTAGTGTATAAAAGAAGACACATTTGTGTCAGAACTCATAAATCGCGTAATAAACATGTCAGATATTTCAACCTTACCTTTCCTACTATTTCCTCCGCCAGTAAGAAACCAATGTTCTCCAATAGTTACACCTGCATGCCCTGCTCTTGGTTCTGGAGTAACCCCTTGTTGCTCTGGTCTTGACCATTCCATCTGTAACAACCAAGTGATTACTTTGGACTTCCGAAAGGATTACATAATAACCTTAGAGAAAAGAATTGATTCTCACTGTCTGAGTGTCTAGGAGATGTAGGTCACCGAAACATGTAGAGTGAGACCCCCCACCAAATATCAGAAGATAACGCTCTGCAAAGCAAGCGGCAGCATGCTCTGACCTTGGAGAAGGGGGAGTGCCTCTGGAGAGCAAAAGCATAATTTTAACTGTCAGATATTGAACCTGAGCTTCAGAACAGAGCAAGTATAATACAAGTTTCATTCATGTCCTAGACCAAAATGTAGTTACCAACTGCAAGTGAATTATGCAGTAGCATTATCCCATCACTTCATGTTTGGGTCTCCAATTATATAAGAAACCAGTTCAGCCTGAACAGGAAGGCTGAGAATTCTTACCCAGTTGGGTCCCAGAACACAAATATACAATCATCTTTACCAAAACAACTACCAATGTCAGTTTATCAACTGAAACCAAAATTTAGTCGTGGTCTAAAGGACTTACGTGGTCTCAAATTCATCCCAAGTCATGGTCTCAAGATCCAGAATGTGCAGATCATTCAGAAGAGATCTACCGTGACCTTCACCGCCAAACACAACTAAAGTCTCACCAACAAGAGTCACTGATTGACCGCCACGTGAGCTGTACAGGAAATAGAAAAATCTCAACACAGATTTGGAAACAAAAAATGAAGAAAGCTTCAGGTAACGTAATACGTGTAAATACTTTAGAAGCTTTCTGATGTTGAAATATAGACAAAGCAATCATACCGGTGAACTTCCATAAGTACGCAAGGTAGACCAAGTGCAGGTTTGTGGATCAAACTCTTTTACTTACATATCCTTGATAAGGGTAATGTACTTAGTTGGGACTTTGTGCTTCTCCAAAGCCCACCACATGACATTTCTTGGTACTTTATCATATGCCTTCTCGAGGTCAATAAAGACCATGTGCAAGTCCTTCTTTTGCTCCCTATGTCTCTCCATGAGTTGTCGTATTATAAAAATCGCCTCAATGGTCGACCTTCCAGGCATTAACCCAAACTGGTTTTGGGTCACACTTGTCACTCTCCTAAGGCGATGCTCGATAACCCTCTCCCCTGTCTCTTATACACATCTGCCTTATGTTGGGCGGTTTGGTGCTGCAGAAATGCAGTGGTTTTCGATAACAAGTCTCCAAATTTTTTGCAGGTTATCTTCACAACGGCGCACTTGCTCCGCATTTGGTCTATCCTTCAACGGCCATCATCGCGGGACAGTCTTGTGGTGGCGTCGCAGCGTTTGGTCCAAGCGGCCACGGTTATTTTTGGCCGGGCATATGGGTGGCGGTCTAGTCTTAGGATTGGCAGCTAATTAGGCCCGGAGTTTGTGGAACATTATTTTTTCTTTTTTTGGCTGTGTGTCACTTGGCAGAGGCCGGGATCTTTTCAGGCGGATGTATCACCTCGATGTATCTAACTGAAAAATTAATAAAGTATCCCTTTTCAAAAAAAAAAGAAGGTATGACGGGTATGAGGACCTGGACTCTAACTCTACATCTGGGACCTTTTCTTGTTGCCAGCAGGACTCTTCTGACCAGTACACCATGGGGGAAGCTGATGATGATGATCCACCCATGGGCATTGATGCTCATCTTAATGAGCTCATGGAGCAGTTGACTCAGGAGGCCGAGGGCCAGGTGAAGAAACTCAAGGTGGTATCCATGGTTGGCATCCCTGGATCTGGGAAGACTGTTCTTGCACGGGCGTTGTACAATAGCGAAGCCGGTCAGCAATTTGGCCTACGCGCTTGGGTCAGTGCAGCTCATAGAGGGGTTCAAGAGGTGCTCATGGAGATACTCCGTGAACTTAGTAGATCCCGTGCGTTGCTGGATCCTAGAGAGCACTTGGAGAAGAAGAGGTAACAAAACACACTCTATTCTTTTTTGTTCAATAATTGTTGGTTTTTGTAAAGTGTAGAAGTGTCATATGTAATATAAGTCAAGAGAAGTTTAGGATATATTTCACTGTAAATTCTTCTCTCATGTAATACCTTTTCCCTTTTATTTGGGCTATTGCAACATTATATGGTTGTTAGACAGCTCGCAGACCATATTCTCCTCTCTTTCTTCTTACAAGAATACAAGATCAGTGACAAGTGACTTCATTGTGTGCCAAACTAACTACCAGCGACACCAACAAAGAACATTCAATCCATGCCATTTGGCCAAAAAAAAGAAAGAAAGACGCCTCTGAACTGCATTCTGATAGATATTTAGTCTCATTTAATGACCATTGACCATTAGAAACATCTGAAAATGGCATTCATTTTAGTTCTGCTTCACGGTGAAATGGTGAATGTGTGAAAAATATTAAATTAATCTAAAATGTCTTAGGTACTTGATCGTAATTGACGGCATGGGCACAGATCATGATTGGAGTACTATAGCAAGTGCCTTCCCCAGAGACGACAAGCATGTAAGCAGAATAATAGTGACAACGACCGTGCTGTCAGTAGCAAAGGCCAGCAGCCTTGACAACGTCAATGTCCACGTGCACAAGATTGGGAGACTTGATAAGAAAAAGTCGGAGGAATTGTTTGTGAAGAAAGCTTGCCTCAAGATTCATTCAAAGTATGGGCATCCGGATTCTGAAGCTTTTCTGAAGAAATGCGATGGTCAGGCACTTGCTCTCGTCACCGTTGGCCAGTTCTTGAGAAAAATGGGTTGGCCGACAGAACCCAGTTGCAACCGCGTGTGTCGGAGTTTTCGCCATCATCTCTTGGAAAACAATGACATGGAAAGAATGCGGCAGGTGCTCATCCGCAGCTATTCGTGTCTGCCTAGCGATGCTCCCAAGGCCTGCCTGATGTATTTTGGTATGTTTCCAAGTCATCATCCGATCAGGAGGAAAAGAATGATGAGGCTATGGTTGGCCGAGGGATATCTAGGACCACAACCTTTATGCGGTGCATTGGATCTAGCAGAAGACAATTTTGACACGCTTATTGACCACAATATCATTGAACCTGTTAATGTAAGCAACAACAGCAATGTGAAGACATGCAGGACATATGGCATGATGCGTGAATTCATTTTGATCAACTCCATGTCACAGGGCTTTATAGCTTATCTTGGTGATGAGAAGCTGGAAACCAAACCAAGTTATGTCCGGCGGCTTTCGTTCTACCACAGCAGTACAACCGATGACAGAATGTTAGACGATGATTTAAAACTTGTCAGATCTCTGGCAATCACTGGCAAGGCCAGCGAAGCTATCTTGGACTTCCGCAAGTATCGACTCCTGAGAGTCTTGGATCTTGAAGGATGCACGGCTGACATGGGAAACAATCGTCTCAAAGATGTATGTAACCTTTTGCTTCTGAAATATCTGAGCCTGGGGAACACTGTTACAAGTCTTCCAAAGGAGATAAAAAAGCTGAGACTTTTGGAGACACTGGACCTAAGGAAATGCAATGAGATGATACTGCCCATGGAAGTCATCCTTCTTCCCAACTTGATTCATCTATTTGGAAAGTTTAGGTTCTCGGATCAAGACAAGATCAAGAAATTAGAGAAGCTTGTGTCATTATTAGCACAGAGTTCCTTGGAGACACTAGCAGGATTTATCACCGGTGAATGCCAAGCATTTCCAAAGATTTTGTGCCACATGAAGAATTTGAGCAAGGTGGAAATATGGTGTGAAGGAACCGCATGTAGCATGAGTACACCTAGCCAACTTAGGAATGGCATTCAACAGTTCATTTATGACAAAAACAAGGAGAGCAGTGGTGCCCGTTCTTTATCGCTTCATTTCAACGGAAGGAAACCATACCTTCTAGATGGCTTAGAAGAAAAGGCTTGCTATCTTACATCGTTGAAGTTAGAGGGGATGTTGATAAAATTGCCTCAGTTCGTGCTATCACTGCGTGAACTGGCAGAGTTATGCCTTGAATCAAGTAATGAACTGACCACGGAGCTTCTTACAAAACTTGGAGATCTGAAATACTTGAAATATCTCAAGCTTAATGCGAACCATCTTGAGAAGTTCATAATAAAAAAGGGGCAGTCATTCCCAAAGCTGCTTCGTATGTGTTTGATCCTCAAGCGTCCAACATTACCGTCAATAATTGAAGACGGCGCCCTGGAGCACCTCGTCTCACTTCTGGTTATCTGCGAAGATCTAGTCGGTCTCTCTGGTATGAGAATTGAATACCTCCATTCTCTAACAGACATCACCCTCCATCCTGGAGTCAAACCAGGAACAAAGGAAGAATGGGAGATGGCTGCAAATCAGCATCCAGGAAGGCCGAAAATTCTGTTCCTCTTGAAGGATGATGCAACCGCATGTAAGCATACAGACGGCTCTGTTATTTCAGGGCCAGCCAAAAATGTGAGAACCAAATTTTCTGCTGTGCCTGATGAACTAATTGAGATGCCGGTGGGCTAGCACCTTGGTGATGAGCGATTGACAACACGGTGTGCGTGTGACGTGTCTCTTGGCTGGTGCGGTTGCAGGTGACAGGTGGAGACGAGATACATGCGACGACGAGTGAAGAACGGAGATAGGATGCCATGCTGACGAACCGTGGGACGGTGAAGGGTGGATCGAGGCTCGCGTTCGAGGGACAGGCGATCGTGCGATGTACATCTACTGTACCTTGCTGCATGGCGGGAGGACATCGTCGAGGGAGGTTTCCGGATTACGCCACAAAATCTGGGGTTCGCTGGTTGAGCCACAAAGCCATGCATCGTACCGGGATGCTCGTGCGGCGGGCGTTGGTCGAAGATGGAAATTCCGGCGATCGCGATACGATTTTGGATGGTCGTGTGGCGACATTGCGAGGATCACATCGCGGAGATGGAGGGATCGCGGACATCGTGGAATTTGCCATGGAGGACGTTAATTGGAAATAAAATTCCTGCCGTTACGCGTTGAAAATTGAGTCCTAATTGATTGCGTATTGGCAGAGTTGTAATTTAGGTAGGCCACCCTTTAGGGATATAAATACGTGGCACCTGGGGTTGGGAGACGTATTCCTTTTGCTACAGTACCGCGGTTACTATTCACGGACGTGAACAGTAACGAAGCGCTACAGTAACCGGGAACCATCTCTCTTCCTTTTTGTCTAGCCTAGGGTTTTGATTCCTAGCGAGGGATTTTTGTTAATCTCTCCAATTAAGAGAGGGAGGACGATCGGGCGGAGGCTAGATGCAATTTTTGTAAGAACAATTACTCGTTTCAATCATTTATATTTGTGAATTGTTTTTTTGTTATTTGCATCTCGGTTTGGATCTCGCCGCCGCCGCAGTGTCTCCGGTTTTTTTTAATGTTTTAAGACTCCCATTCACCCCCCCTCTGGTCGTCGTTTCGGTCCGACAATTGGTATCAGAGCCGGTTTAGGTTTTCTATATCTTAATCGGTGCTGAAAACCATGGCGACCCGTGACAAGTTTGAGTTTCGCGCTCCGTTTTTCGATGGCACAGATTATGATTACTGGAAGTCGCGTATGACCAATTATCTCAAAGGCAAGTCGTTGAAGCTGTGGAAAATCACACAAGATGCTATATATGCGATTCCAGCTGAGGATCCGACTGTAGCCGCTGAGATCGAAAAGCTTGAATTAAATCATCGTGCTGTTGCCATTTTACAATCATCAATTTGTAAATCTGAATATGATCGTGTTTCCAGTGAGGACCTAGCTTACAAGATTTGGGATAAACTTAAAAAATATCATGAGGGTTCTACAACTGTGAAAACTAGAAAGTTTGAGATTCATCGAAAAGAATTTGATGCTTTTTGCCAATTGCCTGGTGAATCTGTTGATGACATGTTTGCGCGTTTTCAAGTGATTGTTAATAAGATGAAAGCCCTGAATAGCAATATGCCTTATGATGATCATGCTAGGGCTCTTAGATTATTACACTCGCTTAATGATGAATGGGATATGAAAGTTAAGGCGATCGTTGAATCTGCAGGTTATGAGACTCTCACCACCGATGAGCTTTATAGTAAGCTGAAATCAAAAGAGATCGAAATTGTTTCTAAACGCAAATTGAAAAATCCCACAGCTGCTTCTTCTTCGGATGTTCCAATGGCTTTGATTTCTGGAAATAAGACTAACGCTAACGCTAATCCAAATGTTTCCAGTTTTGCTTTGTCTTCCTTGTGTCATGTTGCAGATGAGGAGTTGGAAGTGTTAGATGATGATCAGCTTGTATTGCTCTCCAACAAGTTCAAGCGTGTGTATGACAACAGGCGCAATAGAAGACGTTCAGATGGCTGCTACAACTGTGGTGAGCGAGGACACTTTGCTGCTGATTGCCCGAACAAGATGAAGTCCTCCGAGCAGGGAAACAGCTCCTCTAGGCGCCAGGAGCAATTCAGAGAAAAGAAGAAGGAAAAGCAATGGAAGAAAGGCGGACGAAAATACTCTGATAAGCAAGTCGCTAAGGCTGCACATGTTTTGTTATCTTCTTTTGGAAATTATGTTTCAGATGGCTCGTCGGACTCCAGCGATCCAGACTCCGAGGACGAGACACCCAAGAAGAAGACTGATGGACTTTGCTTCATCACTAATGCCGACAGCAACGGCGGGATATGTACTATGGCATTGGAGGGCGATGTAACCGACAACAATGACGAAACTTCTGATGATGAGGTAGATACTTCTGCAGAACAAAGAATTGCTGATTTAACTAAAATTGTTCATAAGCAAAATAAAGTGTTGGCTAAACTTAAAGCTGATTATGATAAAACTTGTGCTGAATTAGCTACTCTGAAAAATGATACATTTACTCCTGTTGAATCTAGTGAATGTGAAGAATGCTCAATTCATATGAGTTCGCTTTCTGAATTGCAAACCAAGTATGCTTCCACTGTTGATGATCGAGATAAACTTAATGTTGAATTAAATGAACTTCGTTCTCGGTTGAATTTGCTTAGTGCGTGTGTTTCTTGCCCACTTTTGAAAGTTGACTTGGATAATGCTTTATGTCGGGTAAAAAATCTTGAAGAACACATTTGTCCTGATTTGCCGGATTACTCGAATTGTCTAACTTTACAATCTGAATTAAATGTTGCTAAATCACGTATTGTTGAGTTGGAAAAACATGCTTGTCCGGTTCTTCCTCTATGCTTAACTTGTCCTAATTTTGTTGCTGAAATTAATGATTTAAGGGCTAAAGTTGTTAATTTGGAAGAAGAAAATAAGCATTTGAGAACTATTCTTGGTTGGTGTTCTATTCGTGAGCCCCAAATTGGTATGTCTATTGCTCAAATTAAACGGGGTGAGCGTTTTGGTCCTGGTTATGATTTGAAACATGTTTTTGGTGAAAAAAGTGGACCACCTGTTGATGAGAAGAATCCACCTTTGACTAAATATACTGGACCACCTCCTAGGAAGGGTTCAGATGTCACCTCTGATGGGTTGCTGGTTGAGACATCTAGATCTGCTCCAAAAAAACAGGTTTGGGTGCCTAAGCCAAAACACTTCAAGTGTGCACAAAATGCTAAGCCAAGTGGTTTTTCTTGTGATGATTCTACAAAGCATATTTTTGTTGCTTCTGGTTCTAATGCTAAGGCCTCTTTCACTCCAGCACGTAAGATTTACCATTGTGATTTTTGTGATCGTGATGGTCATCTTTATGAGTTTTGTTTTCGGAGGATGCGTGCTGAACGACGTGAGCAGTACCCCACAAGTGGTACTCATGATCGTCCAGCTTTGAGACATGAGCCAGCTGTCTGTTCTTCTGGTTTTCGCTCACGAGAAAAATGGGTTGGCCGACAGAACCCAGTTGCAACCGCGTGTGTCGGAGTTTTCGCCATCATCTCTTGGAAAACAATGACATGAAAAGGTTCTCCAGCCTCACTCCCACGACTGAAACGGAATACATCACCTTCGGGGATAAAAGTCAAGGCAAGGTAATGGCGCATGGCTGCATCAAGGTAACAGATAAATACATGTTAAAGGACGTCGCATTGGTAAAGAATTTGCATTATAACTTGCTCTCTGTTTCGCAACTTCTTGAGGATGATTTTGAGGTGCGTTTTAAGAAAGGAAATTCGCGTGTTCTTGATTCTGCTGGTAACCTTGTTTGCAAGATTTCTCCTTTTAGACGGATCTTTAAAGCTGATTTTTCTAAATCTTTTGGTGAAACTCGTTGTTTAGTTGCTCATGGTTCTCCCCTGATTTGGAAGTGGCATCGTCGGTTGGGCCACTTGAGTTTTGATTTGCTTTGTCGCTTGAGTTCCTTGGATTTAATTGATGGTTTGCCGAAACTCAAGTTTGAAAAGGATTTGATTTGTGCTCCCTGCAAACATGGAAAAATGGTTGCTGCTTCTCATGCACGTGTCACTCAAGTGATGACGAGACGACCGGGTGAACTGTTACATATGGACACTGTTGGTCCAGCCCGATTTCGGTCTACTGGTGGGAAGTGGTATGTGCTCGTTGTTGTGGACGATTTTTCTCGATATTCATGGGTGTTCTTTTTGGAATCTAAGGATGAGGCTTTTTCACATGTTCATGATCTTGTTCTGAAGCTGAAAAATGAGCTCTCAAGTAATGCCATTAGAGCAATTCGCAGTGACAATGGTACAGAATTCAAGAATTCTCGTATGAAAGTTTTTTGTTCAGAACATGGTTTAGATCATCAGTTTTCCTCACCTTATGTTCCTTCTCAGAACGGTGTTGCTGAACGTAAAAATCGTACGCTTGTTGAGATGGCTAGGACAATGCTTGATGAACATAAAACTCCTAGACGTTTTTGGGCTGAGGCTATCAACACCGCTTGCTATGTTGCTAATCACATTTTTTTGAGAGCTTTTCTAGGAAAAACATCTTATGAGTTGAGATTTGGTCGACCTCCCAAAGTTTCCCACTTTCGAGTTTTTGGCTGCAAGTGTTTTATATTGAAAAAGGGAAATTTGGATAAATTTGAATCGCGTTCTTCTGATGGGTTATTCTTGGGGTATGCCTTGCAAGGGCGAGCGTACCGTGTGCTTAATCTTGCTACTAACCGCATCGAGGAGACATGTGAGGTCACCTTCGACGAGACAATGCCTTGTTTCTCTTCAGTTTTTGAGTGTGCAGGTGATGATGAGATCGGGCAGGATATTTTTGAGGATGAGAAAGAGGAAGATGGATGTGACGACGACGACGACGATGATGCCCAGCCTGCAGCTCAGGAGGAGCCTGACGCGCATGTTGAGCAGGAGCCCTCCACCACTTTGGAGGATGGACCATCACTGACACGTACATCCACAGCAGAGCCTGCAGTTTCACCGACTGTTGATCATGTACCGACTGTAGTTGAGGGGGAGGCAATTTCAGAACGTACAGCACCACGACACATTCAGAATCGTCATTCTCCCAAGAACATAATAGGTAATCTGGATGAGCGCACGACAAGGAACAGAGGTATGAAAAATAAAAACTATTGTGTCTTTGCGCATACTGCTTTTGTTGCCTCTTTTGAACCCCGAGATGTTGGACATGCTTTATCTGATTCTAATTGGGTCAATGCCATGCATGAGGAGTTAGAAAATTTTGAACGGAATCAGGTTTGGGTTTTGGTTGATCCTCCTCCTTCTTGTAAACCAATTGGAACTAAATGGGTTTTTAAGAACAAACAAGGGGAAGATGGTCATGTTGTTAGAAATAAAGCTAGGTTGGTTGCTCAGGGTTTTTCTCAAAAAGAGGGTATTGATTATGGTGAAACTTTTGCTCCTGTTGCTCGTTTAGAAGCTATTCGTATTTTGCTTGCATTTGCTGCTTCACGTGGTTATAAGCTGTATCAAATGGACGTGAAAAGTGCTTTTCTAAACGGTTTTATAGAAGAAGAAGTTTATGTTAAACAACCGCCTGGTTTTGAACACCCCAATTTTCCTGATCGTGTTTTTAAGTTGCAGAAGGCTTTATATGGTTTGAAGCAAGCACCTCGTGCTTGGTATGCTAGATTGAAAACTTTTCTGCTTAAAAACGGGTTCAAAATGGGTTCAGTCGATAAAACTCTGTTTCTCCTCAGGCAAGGCAATGACACTTTAATAGTTCAGATTTACGTGGATGATATCATTTTCGGTGGTTCCTCTCATGCTCTTGTGAAAAAGTTTGCAGATGTGATGAGCAAAGAATTTGAGATGTCTATGATGGGCGAGCTGAAATTTTTTCTTGGCTTACAAATAAAACAAACTTCGGAAGGTACATTTGTGCATCAGGGAAAGTACACTAAGGATGTCCTGAAGAAGTTTGCTATGGATGATGCAAAGCCAATTTCTACGCCCATGCCGACTAGCGCAGCTTTGGATGCTGATGAGGACGGCGAGCCCGTGGATCAAAAGGAATATCGAAGCATGATTGGGTCGTTGCTGTACTTGACTGCTACGAGGCCAGATATACACTTTGCTGTGTGTATGTGTGCTCGTTTTCAGGCGTCCCCCCGGACTTCTCACCGTCAGGCGGTGAAACGCATAATGAGGTATCTTCGATTTACTCCTGAATTTGGTCTTTGGTACTCTACTGCTTCGACTCTCAGTTTGTGTGGTTATTCGGATGCTGATTTTGCTGGGTGTCGTTTGGATAGAAAGTCTACATCGGGTACTTGCCAGTTTTTGGGTTCTTCACTTGTTTCTTGGTCCTCTAGAAAACAATCCAATGTTGCTCAATCTACTACAGAGGCCGAGTATGTTGCTGCTGCTAGTTGTTGTTCCCAGCTTTTATGGATGATAGCTACCTTCCGCGATTTTGGTTTGTCGTTTTCTCGCGTTCCTCTCTTGTGTGACAGCACTAGCGCTATAAGTGTTGCAAAGAATCCTGTGCTTCATTCTAAGACGAAACATATTGAGGTTCGTCATCATTTTCTGAGGGATCATGTTGAGAAGGGTGATATTGAGCTTAAATACATTGATACTAGTCAGCAACTTGCTGATATTCTGACTAAACCACTCGATCAAACCACGTTTGCACGTTTGCGTGGTGAGTTCGGGGTGTGTTACCCATTCTAGTATAATTGTAAGTTGCTTCGGTTACATATGCTTTATACTTATTTTGGCTAGTTTGCGACCGATGCTTTTGGAGAGGTTTTTGATGCTTTGCGTGACCAATTTTGTTTTGAAAACAACACATATATATACTTAAAAATTTATGTTGGGCTTTGCGTGCTTCTTTGGACTTAGTGTCTTGTTGAATTCTCGATATATATCTTGCTCATGGTTCGGTTTGCTAGCTTTCTTTGCAATGAGTCAAAGACTTTGTCACTGCAAATGTAGTTTCTTTTGGGCCTATGGAAGGAAAGTTTCTTTGTGTCGCAAAGACACACATGAACCGGGCACCCTATAGTCCAGGGGCTGTCAAAAGATCCCAGATCAGCAGGGACATTAAAAGAAAAATGGGATATATTCAGCATAAAAATTGGGTTATAAAAGAAAAATATGGAATGCTGAAAAAGAGGGTATATTGAATATCATATGGACTGGTGATCTTGGAATGGCAGCCTAAGTTGGCTACTCACAGCTTGCCCGAGATGCAGGTGACGTGTGTGCCACGGGTTTGTCTTTCATGGCATAGACCTGACTGAAGCATTTGCATTGAACCTTGCTTGAAGGTTTTGTGGACTGTCGTGTGAGCTTGCTATATGTATTGCTTTCAGCTTGGTACTGAGTTTGGATTTTGCATGTTTTTGCCTGGCTAATTTGTTTTCAAAAAGACTTTAATTCTAAATTTCTATTGGTCATGGCATTGCGTTGCTTCTTCTCTAGATGGCTAGTGTTGTTGGTTAGCTATTATAAGTGTTTGGCATATGTCTCAGAAGTTTCTACTTGTGCTCTATCACATATTTCTCGAAATTTTATCTTGATGGAGTGCTTTGTCAACAAGGGGGAGAGTAAGTAGCGCACAAATTCATTTTCGCAGGGGGAGTTTGATTTTTGCTGAGACAACATGATTTGATATATGCATGAATTGAGGGGGAGTTTTGCTGAAATTGCTGAAATTCACTTTGGGGATTGTGTCGAGTCTAGCTTTTAGGATCAAGATTTTTTTTTCTTTCTTTTTACTTTTCTTTTTAGCTCGATTAAATTTGTGCGGTGTGGTGTTGTCAATGCACTCATCAAGGGGGAGATTGAGATGCCGGTGGGCTAGCACCTTGGTGATGAGCGATTGACAACACGGTGTGCGTGTGACGTGTCTCTTGGCTGGTGCGGTTGCAGGTGACAGGTGGAGACGAGATACATGCGACGACGAGTGAAGAACGGAGATAGGATGCCATGCTGACGAACCGTGGGACGGTGAAGGGTGGATCGAGGCTCGCGTTCGAGGGACAGGCGATCGTGCGATGTACGTCTACTGTACCTGGCTGCATGGCGGGAGGACATCGTCGAGGGAGGTTTCCGGATTACGCCACAAAATCTGGGGTTCGCTGGTTGAGCCACAAAGCCATGCATCGTACCGGGACGCTCGTGCGGCGGGCGTTGGTCGAAGATGGAAATTCCGGCGATCGCGATACGATTTCGGATGGTCGTGTGGCGACATTGCGAGGATCACATCGCGGAGATGGAGGGATCGCGGACATCGTGGAATTTGCCATGGAGGACGTTAATTGGAAATAAAATTCCTGCCGTTACGCGTTGAAAATTGAGTCCTAATTGATTGCGTATTGGCAGAGTTGTAATTTAGGTAGGCCACCCTTTAGGGATATAAATACGTGGCACCTGGGGTTGGGAGACGTATTCCTTTTGCTACAGTACCGCGGTTACTATTCACGGACGTGAACAGTAACGAAGCGCTACAGTAACCGGAAACCATCTCTCTTCCTTTTTGTCTAGCCTAGAGTTTTGATTCCTAGCGAGGGATTTTTGTTAATCTCTCCAATTAAGAGAGGGAGGACGATCGGGCGGAGGCTAGATGCAATTTTTGTAAGAACAATTACTTGTTTCAATCATTTATATTTGTGAATTGTTTTTTTTGTTATTTGCATCTCGGTTTGGATCTCGCCGCCGCCGCAGTGTCTCCGGTTTTTTCTAATGTTTTAAGCCTCCCATTCACCCCCCCTCTGGTCGTCGTTTCGGTCCGACACTAGCACTGGAAATCGAGACTCAGATGCTACTGAACCAGGGAGCGCGATCCTCATCCTCTTCTCGATATGGTTTGTTTGGCTTCGTACAATACACATGAAGTTCAGAATTTTCTTCTATAACTGATCTTTTTCTTCTCCTTTTTGATTCACAGGGGATCGGAGTCCCATTCCTTCTAACAAAGTTGTCCCCTTCTAGGAATGGCATTGTGCATTCTTAGACATGACATGGATCCTGATCATATATGTTGATGTTGTAGCATCAAGGTTCGTTTCGTTTCTGACTATTGCTCTTCGATTTTTTTCTCTTTGTGATTCGTAGTTTTCCCCTCCGCATGTATACAAGTTTTTCTTGTTTCCGTTACTCAGACGGTCAGACCATGAGTTGACTTTCATATCCCTTAGGGCTCATCTGCTTGAAGCTGCTAGATGTCCGTGGAAGCAAAGAACAACTGAAGCTTTATACAAATTGATATTTTTCCACTGGAAGATAATAAAGTTGAAGGATCCGCACAAAACTTGATAATCTTCTGAAGCTGCTTTGACAGTATGCTGTTTGGCCAGACTAATGATCTACTATGACAAGTATTATTATTTAGCATGTTGTTGGGAATTTTCCGGTGCTTTTGCCTATGCCTTTTCTGTGCGCTTGTTTGTTTGAGCGGCAGCTTTTGAAATTTTTATGGAAAGTTATTATAGACTTTTGGTTATGAAAACCGGATCCTAGCTTTTACAAGATGTTTTCAGTTTTCTGAGCATAGCAAGCTACGAAAGTCTCACAAAACTAAGTTTTTATGAGCTTCTGGCTTTCCAGACGTTGTGTGAGAAGTTTGCTGTTTTTTGAGCTTCTGCCAAAGCTGCGCAGAATCTCAAACAAAGGGGGTGTTTAGTTCCTGAAAAGAGGGTGAAAAAGTGAGGGTGAAAAAGGTACATCGGACACTGTAGCTGTAGCGCAGTAGCACTCTTCGTTTGTTTGTGGTAAACATTCTCCTACCATGACCTAACACTACTACAGGATTCAACATCACAAACGGTTTTAAAAGGTCATCACAAACGGTT
This sequence comes from Echinochloa crus-galli, assembly GCA_900205405.1. Lineage (NCBI taxonomy): Eukaryota > Viridiplantae > Streptophyta > Magnoliopsida > Poales > Poaceae > Echinochloa > Echinochloa crus-galli. The sequence continues at coordinate 1,635,264 of OAMR01000160.1, read as the reverse complement.
TTGGGAAGTGTTTGTGAAAGGTCGTTTGTGATAGCCCCTGCCTGGGGCTATCACAAACGGTTCTGAACCGTTTGTGATGTGGGGCATCACAAACGGTTCTTGTTGAAAACCGTTTGTGATTATGTTTTTTCATTTTTTTATATACAGCACATATACAGCCCATATACACATCTCAATCACATATACGGCACACATACACATCACAGGCATATATAAATCTCAAAGATGTCACATGTTCACATCACAAGCACAATTCAACAACATTTTGCAAGTTTCAAACTTAAACCAAATTCGAAACTTATTACAAGTCCAACGTATGTGACATGTCTTACACCTTAAGAATGTTAAACTCGCCGTCGTCGCTCACAATTTCATCCATGATGAACCCAGCTAGTTGTTCTTGGAGTGCAGTCACCTCTCCTGGAAGCATCTCCGAGACACCTAGTTCTAATTCCTGCACAAAACGACATTGTGAAACAACCAAATACATTAGCATATATATTGTTTAAACACATGTTCGGAAAGCGAAAGACATGATTCAATTACTAGATTAGTACGAACCAGATCTTCTAATGCGCTAAAGTCATCTCCGCTGAAGCAGTGAATGTAGTGCATACAATAGAACCCGCAATCGCTTGTGCCCGGCGGCTGTCTTTTAATCCACTTGGCATCGTCGACGGAGAACCTTTTCCAATAAGGTCTATGCATCCTCGGGTATTTTTTGCAATACATTGCGAATATGCTATACAATATTAAATAGTAATTGAGATTGGGTTGATGAAAGAAAACATAATACGACTCGGTAGAACGAACCAACACAACATTAAATACTTACTTGTCTAGCTTGTCAAGAAGTGGCTGAATGAGTTCTCGAGGCCTCATTAATGAGTCGAGAACCCTTATGTGGCTCTTTAGAAGGGAGATTTCCAAAAGAACATAATGCATCCTGTAAAACATTTCACACATGTTAGAAAATAGTGAATGATTCGTGTTATTGTATAGATGCATGCAACTAGGAACACACTTATGAGCAGTTGTACGGTAGAAGTACTGCTAGGCTCAAAAGATTCGTCTCGTCGCGTACATCAAAACCATGCAGCTAGTTTTTATATTTACCCACATTTAGTACTACATGTATGAGGAGAGAGATTTGATGTGATAGGTGAATAGTGAAGTTTGGAGAGAAGAAGTTTGGGAACTAAACACAGCCAAACTGGCCCTTAGTCCTCCCTATACCCCAAAAAAAAAACTTTCTTCCAATGTAAGCTGGAAAAGGCTTGGTGCAAAATAATAGTAGAATTAGGGCTTGTCTATTTCACTGTAAACTAGATGAAACTGCACATCAACTTGTCACCTTAAACAATCTTGTTCGTCAGTCACCAATTCTCTTCTGCTGTAAGTTTTGGTTAGCAGTATTGATACCTGATTATGTAATGGAGGAGGCAATGACAAGGTCTTTTACAATGGTTGGAAGTATAGGGTGAAAATGGTATGGATATTTCCAACCGACCGACCGACGGAAAGAGGTCGGATAGTTTATTCAGATATCGAAATTTGGATATAGGAAGGGCATTATCCGTCAGATATCAGATATCCGGTTGGATAATCTAGATAGGCCAGTCGGATATTTGATTCGGATAGTTGTATATTAAAAGAAATCAAATTTAATCCCTACAATTGATAACTAATTCATATTAAATCAGAAAATATAAAACTAGCACCAAAATTTTTCTAAAAATATAATATATCTACTAGTGTTCCATTTGGAGTTATTTGAATTTTATTTATTTATATTATATAATAAAACCACAAAATGATTTTTAGATTGGTAAGTAATGTGAGTTGTGGTTTTTCCAAAGCATTTTTCTATCAAATCTAATATTTAGATTCACCATTTTTAGTTAAATATATCCCTTAATATAGTTGAGTGTAGATTATTTATTGATTTCTATACCTTTTCACGCCACTTGGTGTTTGATTCAATTACGAAATATATGTTAAAGATATGTTAATTAGTGCTTTATTTATATCATATATATGGTAGCATGTCGTATAATCACCCAAAAGTTTCTCTTTACCTGTCTATAAATCTTTGCTATGTATCTATGTGGTTGGACTTGATAAATGGCATGTCATCTATTGTTAATTTGATTGTATCGACAAAGAATTGTAAGAACAAACAATTGCATCAAATGAGATATATACGGTTATAGTTTTTATTCAATATAGAAGAAAATATTCATCACTGATGTTGTCTGCATCCGACTAATCCCATATTTGATATGTATTTATTTGTATTCTTAACCGAGACTATTCGTATTCGTATCTATATCCTATAGATATCCGCGTCTAATACCGACTCCAAAATAAAATATAAAAATAAATATAATATTAGTGATATCCGTCCGTATTCAATCCGTTTTCATCCTAGTTCGAAGGTACTGCCGGTACTGCTCGGTACTTTTCTACCGATTTCTGGTGGCCGTAGATTTGAAGAGTAATTAACAAAGAAAATAATTTTTGAAAGCAAGGGCACTACAGTATCTATCTGCTTGGCTCGAGGTCAGAGCACGTATCACTCGCGCGCCCACCTCGGCGCCTCCCCGCCGATCTTTGTGTGCCGGCACCTAAACTATACATGATCAATGATCACAAATTCGTAACTAATTCATTCAACATGCGTACACGTGCAAAGCTGGCCATGAAGAGGAATACATGCGCAATGCTCGCCATGAAGAGGAAGAGGCATGCTGATTGGCTGGTGAAAGCCCGCGTGTGGAGCACAAAAAGGATACATGTTGCCATATGCTGGGGCGCCGTGCTCTCGTGAAGGAGTCGTTGTCAATGTTTGGATCTTGACGCCTTTTTTAAGGAACCAGCACGAGATTGTGCTAATCTCTATTTAATTATAAAGCAAGGATTGATTCAGCGGTACGTTATAATTTTATAGAAAATCTCTTAATATTTTTGTGAATCAACCCACCATCCTTTTATATATAGTAACTTTTACAAATCTCGAACTGATTCCTTGTCCTACACCGATTCTACTTCCTTCGGGGTTCCAACGGAGAAAGTAAACCACTACACCAATATGAATATCTTCTCTTTTCTTCTGTGCTATATAGAACGCTGAGAGGAACCGCGTCGCCCCCTTCGTCCGTCCGCCTCATATTTTTTTCGAGCGTGCGATCGAGCGCACAAAAACTGGAACGCTTCCACACGCCCGTCCCTACGATTTTTTCCTGCATGCATATCCACGCAGGACCGCTAATCATGCACCTCATCCAATACATCTGCTATGCTCTCCACCGATGCCCTCACGGATGCAGTGGCGACGTGCATCCTTCCTCCGTGAAACGCCTTCTTCTTGCTCCTGCCCCCTATAACAGCAGTGTGATCCTCCTGCTTGGTTTCGATGGGAGGCCGAAAGCGACGATGCACAGCTCCTGGGCGCGATGGGGATAGGCCCTGCCCTCCTGGAGCCGGAAGACAGTAGGTGGATCCCGAGGGACGCCCTCGCACGAGTATGGTGGTTGCCTGTGCAGTTGCTCTTTGATTTGTGCCGCCACCCGTGAGGTCCTTGATAGAGGAAGGAGGAGACGGGAGCTTGCATCACCAAACACAGTGAAGTTTGTCAAAGATATGTACCATGAAGCATTCAAATGAAGCACAACGAGTCAATGATGATTGGGATGTAGGGCCGCTATTGAGTTAGAGCGAGAGAGATGAAAAAAATGTGGAGACGCAGTGACTAGATAGAAAGGGCATAATAAGTCAAAAAATTTAAAAGTATAAAAATCAATTAAGTGAAATGAAAATATAATAAAAATAAAAATCTATGTGTGTTCCAAAGATAAAATAACAGAATTAGCTTCTAACTGTAAACAACACTATGTTATCTCATCTCTTTCTAAAGAAGTAATTTGACCCGTGGCCCGTCATGAGACACCGATGGGTGAATTCGTGGGACAAAAAAAAAGAACCGTAAAGACCATGATTCATGTCGTCTTCCAACATGATACTTGCCGTGCGAATAACAGAGGCTCCATCGGATAGATCCGATCCTAAGTCCTTCCGTCTCATGCTCGTGCCCATCCCGTAGCATCGCACGGGCATATTTGCTAGTTTCATTAAAATAGAAGAAGAGGGTACATCCGGTTAACTGGAAAAATCTCTACCTAAAGGATTGTTTCTGCGGTAAGTCAGCTATCGGCTGACGTCATCAACTCCTTTGCTGACGTCATCACCTGCACAGAGCGATTTCGTCTGAGTCTGGAGGTGATTCCATCTAGGCAAAAACTCGCGGCGATGCGGAACCTACCTCGACTCTGCCTGGATGCTTTTCCAGTGGCAATTCAAAACAAACTACAATTGGTTGTAGAATAAAAAAATCAATCCAGCCCAATCTGGAGCAAGAAGAAGATGCAACCACATGTACAGCCAAAAGAACGATTCATCGCAAAAGAAATTCACAGAACAAGTGCTAGATTAAAGCAATAGGCAACATTGCAAGCAATTGAACTAACAAAGCATGCAAGCAGCCAATCCATTGAACGGAGAAGAGGAGGTTTACAATGTCACGGATATAGGTCTTGGTATCCTAATCCGCCAAATAGCAACACCACCTGAGATGATTTGCTGGGAACCAAGAGCATCAAAGAGACGAGGAAGATAAAGGCCCCCTATTTGTGAGGCCTTGATTCGAGCTTCAAGACGGTGGTGAGGAATTTATGGAGGCGGCGGCAGCTCTGCGACGAGGAGAAGAGAGGAACATCGAGGGGAAAGCGAAGCGGCAGCGCGTATGAGACGGTGACCTGCTAGATGGGCTGGGTGGGCTGGTACGTGGCAGCCCAATAGCATATTTCTTTTTTATTTTCGCTTTCTCTTTCATCTTTTTAAATTTTTAGCGTATTTGCTCGTGAATTTGTCACGTCTAGGTTCTTTGAACTTGTGATACGGTAATAAACATTGCAATATAGTTTTAGAATATGAGTTTATATTATTTATTCCTCTCATAACAAATAGATCCAATAACAATATCATCTAAGTTTTTGGTTCATATCTAATAGTCTAAGTACACACCAGGATTTTTTTTCTTCCCATTGAACGGGGAGTGTTGATGCTCACATGATAAGTTGTTGTGGGTCACAATTAAATCAAGTTATAGCCTCTACGCCATGTTTAGGATCAAAGGACTGTTTTTAGGTTTGCGGTCGACCGCACGGAAGGATCCGTGCGGTCGACCTTCCGACCAGCTGCGCTATCCATTTAGCGAACCCACTGTCTCGCGCCGTGGTAACTCTAGATACAAAGTACACTGTACTGTATCTGAACAAAATATATTTAACAAGAATTTATGGGAAAAGATTCTGAAGCAAAATATTACAGAACAAAAAGTTTGGGACCAAAACATAAAAAATAAAAAGTTATAAAAAAAACTTAACATTCCGGAACAAAAAAAAATTTGAAGAAAAAAAATTAGAACTACAATTTTGAAACAAAATTTAGGAAGAATATTTTATATAAAAACTTATGTATAAACAATTTTGAAACAAAATTTAGGAAGAATATTTTATACAAAAACTTTTGTATAAACTTTTATATAAAAAATAAAACTCAGAACAAATATTAGAGTGAAATAATTATGAAAAAGAAATATTTGGTGCGAAAACATTACAATAAAATCAATAGAAACAAAAAAAATTGAAAAAAAATCTAGAACAAAAAATTATAAGCAAAATTAAAAAGAACAAAAATTTATGAGCAAAAGTTTTGAAGAAAAAATCAATAACAAAAAGAATCTTGAATCAAAATTTAGGAACAACATTCTACAACGAAAAACTTATGAGTAAAAATCATAAAGAAAAAGTTGAGGAACAAAAAGATAGGACTCCCGATGGGAGCTCACCGTCGCTCGCGCCGCCGACTCCCCTGCCGGCGCTCGTCCCATGCGTGTTGCTACTCCGGCGGGCTCGACCACTCCTCCCTCCTCCAGAAGCCCGTCGCTACTCCCCCACCGCCGCAAGCAGTAATCCTGGAGGGGCTTGCCGGAGGCCGTCGCAGAGCTAACTGGCTGTTGAAGCTCTCTGGCCGTCGGGGGAAAAGAAAAAAAGAGAAGGGATAGAGATGGAGAAAGGGGCAAGGTTGTCTTTTCCCCTTCGCTTGCCACGCTGGCAAGCTGATGTGGAGTGCCACAAGGCAAAATGTGGTAAAATTGTATCGTTTTGATCACTCAGGTGCTAAAATTGTATCGTTTTGATCTCAAGGCAAAATCGTAAGGATGCTATTTGGAGAGTGGCCCTTCGGTATCATGGTAAAAAGTAAAATATCCCGAGAAAGATAGGAACACCCACCAGCAGATAAGGAAAGAGAATGACGACAGTTTATGTGGGGTCCATCCACGTGCGCTTCAACTGCCCATCGACCGTCGCGAGCGCTGCGTGCGGTCGGCCTTAAAGTCAACATTGCGCTGTTTTTACTTCCACTATATTGTACAATCGTAATTGTTGTGACGTAATATTAGAACAAAACTCTTATTCAGAACACTAATTAGTAACTAAGTAGAAAGGAAACCGAAGAAGACTAGGATTCGTGTCATCTTCCAACATGATCCTTGACCTACAAAGCAATAGAGGCTTTATCAGATAAGAGCCAATGCTAAGCCCTCCCGTCTCGCTCTCGTGCTTATTCTGTAGCATCGCACGGGCATATTTGCTAGTTAGTACAAAGAGACTATTGTCGTGCTAATTGGGAGAGTCACGTCTATTTAATAGAGGCCCCTTGTATCAATTGAAGATAAGCTGAAGTATAACCCTAATTCTCAGAGCCTCGAAAGAGGGCGAGATTGGTTCAGAGCCTTCAAGGGAGGGCGAACTAGGTTCTGCCTCTGCTGTATCGTGTGATCTAATCCCTGCCAAATAATCCATATCATCTTTGATATTCAGAGCCAAATAATCCATATCATCTTTGGTATTCTCGCATCTGCTTCCGCCGCCGCCACCACAAATCCCACCCAACCCCACCCCAGATTGGATCTGCACCAGCCCGTGAACAGTACGCGCAGTACTGTAGCGTGCGGGTAATGTAGCGCGTCCAACCCTTCATCAACGATAGCCACTATGGGATTCTCCATATTCCAGATCCCAACCTTTGATGAGAGTTCTGATCTATTGCCGTGGTTGAGCCATTGTGATCACTGCTTCGCTGCAGGGGAACTATACGAGACAATGAAGGTCTTCGTAGTTTCTTTCAGGATGCAAGGTGCCGCCAAACAGTGGTACGTCCGCCTGAAGAAGGACCATGGCGAATTGTCTTGGTCGGAATTCAAGGACGACATCATCAAGCGCTTCGCGACGCTCGCTCTCACGCCATCCCCGGCGCCCGCCCCCGTGCCGGCGCCCTCGTCTCCGCCACCGACTATGGCTCTCGTCACGGCGATGCCCGCGGCACCTATCTCGACGGCGCTCATCCCCGCGGCGCTTTCCGCAGCGCCCGTCCCGGCGCCCTTTTCAGCAGCAGCTTCCTCACCTGCGCCTGGCGGAGCCCAGCTGCCCATGGCTCCGATCGGCGCTGCGGCCCCTAAATACGTGGTGCCGGCGCACCGCCACGCAGGTGCGCATCTCCGCCGCCCCGACGAACACGTGCGCAAGGGCCACTTTGCTCTTCTGCGGGCGCTGTTTCCTTTGGCATCGGCAGCTGTGCCCTGTGCGGCCGCGGCGCCTCCTGCCGCAACGCATGCGGAATCGCCACCCGCAGCGCTCGTCCTGGCGACTTCTGCGGCAACCTCTTCGACGACCGCGTCACCTGTCTCGACACTGCCAGTCCCCGCGGCGCTTTCCGCGACGGTCGTATCGGCGACGCCCGTTCCTGCACCGCCTCTCCGGCCGCCCCCGCAGGCACCACCGGCTATTCCAGGTGCGGCTCTAGCATCCCAGGCCAGGCAACAGGCGATCGCATGTCCCGTACCGGCTGTCTGCGCATCATCCCAGCTCGAGGACGAGCAGTTTTCGAGGGGTGTTGAAGTGTTATGGCCTGTGGGCACCGATGGGTCCTCCGAGTGCGGCGCCATTGGTCTCGCCGCTAGCTGCGTGTCTGCTTGTCGCTGCCACGTGTGGCCCCGTCTTCATCATCTTCTGCATCGCCCGCGACCTCGTCTTCGGCATCTCCGGCGTCTACCGCGTCTCGCGCAGCCTCATCCGTGCCGGCGCCCGTCGTCCAATCACTGGCCCGGCGTCCTGTGCCACGTGCGGCTTCGTCTCTGGGCCGGGATTCTTCGCCCGCCCTATCTTCGGCTTCTGCACCCGCGTCGTGTGTGGCACTGTCCGCGCCCGCCGGGAGCCTCTATTCCAGCCTTCGTCACCTTCGCCGTGACCGCTCGGCCCACGGGAGCTCCTACCGCGACTGCTTTTGGCTGCCGTGTGCTGCCTCTTTTCGGTCAGCCCTTCGTCGTTGTTCGACGGTCGTGCGGGCCATCACCCGTACCCCTCGCCGGACCATTGGGGTACTCGCTCTGGCCGCCATGAGCATTGCTGCATTTGGATATGCTCGTCCTGGATCGTCATCAGCTTCAGCGTTGGTCTCCAGTCAGCTTCTTCATCAGGCAAGCAACCGTTGTTTCAAGATTTCAGCAAGGGTGGCATTCCTACAATAATTTAGGTTTAAGCCGAGATGTAAAAGGCTTAATGGTGTATGTCGTGTCAAGTCATCGTTTGAGTCAGGTGTCTGCTGTTCTGCGCATTATCCCAGCTCGAGGACGAGCTGTCTTCGAGGGGTGGTGAAGTGTTATGGTCAGTGGGCTGGCTGGAGGTCTAGGGCCCAGCCCGTGAACAGTACTGCGGTACTATAGCGCCGCCCGTAGATTAGGGTTTAGGAGAATCATGTCTATTTAATAGAGGCCCCTTGTATCAATTGAAGATAAGCAGAAGTGTAACCCTAATTCTCTGAGCCTCGAAAGAGGGTGAGATTGGTTCAGAGCCTTTAAGGGAGGGAGAACCATGTTCTGCCTCTGCTGTATCGTGTGATCTAATCCTCGCCAAATAATCCATATCATGTGGTTTCATGTCGATTGAAGGTTTGTGCATTGCGTTCCTTCCATAGCTCCCACATTACCAGGAGTGCTAGATTCCTTAATTATTTCGGGGCAGCCCCGTCGGTGGTAGTATGCTGTGTTCACCATTGACTTGTATTGTTTCCTAGCCGCCAATTGTTGGGGAGTAGATCGGGTTGTCCAAGCCATTCCACGACAAGTTGCCATACTCTTTTGGTGAACCTGCAATCCTGGACGAGGTGAGTTGCCGTCTCCATGGTCTGTCGACATAGTGTACAAGAAGCAGAGTGGGGCCAACCCTCTCTGCAAGGCGATCTGATATCAAGACTCAGTTTTGCAGGATGAGCCAGGCGAAGGTTTTGTGTTTTGGGGGTGCCCAGGTCTTCCAAATTTCGCCATGTGGGGATGTTGTGGTGCTTCCGTTGAACTGCGCTCTGTAAGCTGATGCCGCCGAGTAGGTGACATTCTGTGTGAATTTCCATTTGATCTCGTCATTTGTGCCTGGGCATAGTCTTGCACCCCTGGTCTCGGTTAGAAGCTCCACAAACTCGTGGATGTGGGTGGTGCTGATACCTGCTAAGAGGTTAAAACTTCTAAGCCAAGCGTTGTCCGTCAGCGCCTCCTTCACTGTTGCCTTTTTCTTGGTGGCCAAGAGAAAAAGGTTCGGGGCCATATCCTTTGGACGTCGTCTGTGTATCCAGTCTGAGTGCCAAAAACTGGTGTTGTTGCCGTCTCCAAGCGATATCATCGTGCATGCTGCAAACAGTAGGCGGTCTGTTTCATCGCAAGGGAGCTCAGTGCCGACCCATGCTCTGTCTGGAGATGTTCGCTCATGCCAAAGCCATCGTAGCCGTAGTGCCCGCACAAATTTGTCCAGGTTTAGTACCCCAAGACCGCCATTGTTTTTTGGAAGGCAGCTCCGCGTCCAGTTGACCTTGCATTTCCCTCCGGTCAGGGCGTTGCTCCCAGCCCATAGGAAGCGTTTCCTCAGCTTGTCGAGTTCTTCGAGCACCTCTGTTGGAGCCTTGATGGCCGATAGGAGGTAGACTGCTTGTGAGGTTAGCACTGTTTTGGTGAGGCACGTTCTTCCAGCCATGCTTAGATTTTTCCCATGCCAGGAGGAGAGCTTTGCTGCGGCTTTGTCGATGAGGGGCTGAAAGGCTGTCTTCCTCAGACGCCTTAGGGGAAGACCAAGGCAGCGCATCGGGAAGCCAGTCCGAGCGACCGCTAGGTTTGCCAAGAGGCTGCCGACGTCAATGTTCATGCAGCTGATGGGCATGTCGCTTGTTTTTTGGAGGTTGCTTATCAGGCCAGTGACCTGACCAAAGCAGTGGAGTAATTGCTTAAAATTTTGCACATCCTTCTCCATGGGCTTGATGAAAATCGCTGCATCGTTAGAGTAGAGAGATGTCCTGAATCTTGCCACTCTACCACCAAGTTTGCATAGTAGTCCTCGATCAGTGGCGATACTTAGCAGCTTCTACAGGGTGTCGATTGCTAGGATGAAAAGAAGGGGGACAGTGGGTCCCCCTGTCGCAAGCCTCTTCCATGTGGAATGGAGTCAAGAGGGATTCCGTGAAGTAGGACTTTGGAGGATGAAGTCGCTAGAGATGATGCTATCTAGTTGCACCCTCGCTGCGGAAAGCCTCGGTGTCGCAGTCGTGCAATAATAAGGTAGTCCCATCTTACAGAATCAAAGGCTTTTGAGATATCCAACTTCAGTAATAGCACCGCAGTTTTTTTCCTGTGAAAGCGTCGGGCGATGTTTCTTACATAGAGGAAATTCTCATGGATGCTTCTACCCTTGATGAAAGCGCTCTGGCATGGGGCGATTAGGCTATTCATGTGAGGAGCGAGGCGCCATGCTAAAAGCTTGCTGATGATCTTAGCGATTGCGTGGATTAAGCTTATCGGCCGGTAGTCCTATATGAAGGGAAACGGATAGGCTATGCTAGCATCACTACCGTATACACCCAAGATACTTGTGAGTAGAAGATCATAGATCGTTACCACTAGACGCGCAGTGCAGCGGAAGAAGTCACGCGTCGATGTAGAGGAAGTAGTCAATCACGTCCCACGAACCAAGCTCCACGGAGTCCACACGTACGGGGATGGAACGCCGGGCGTCGGTGTGTGATAGCACCGCACGCACAGCAAGGGCGGCAGCCGAGAGAGAGAGAGAGAGAGAGAGAGAGAGAGAGAGAGAGAGAGAGAGAGAGAGAGAGAGAGAGAGAGAGAGAGAGAGAGAGAGAGAGAGAGAGAGAGAGAGAGAGAGAGAGAGAGAGAGAGAGAGAGAGAGAGAGAGAGAGAGAGAGAGAGAGAGAGAGAGAGAGAGAGAGAGAGAGAGAGAGAGAGAGAGAGAGAGAGAGAGAGAGAGAGAGAGAGAGAGAGAGAGAGAGAGAGAGAGAGAGAGAGAGAGAGAGAGAGAGAGAGAGAGAGAGAGAGAGAGAGAGAGAGAGAGAGAGAGAGAGAGAGAGAGAGAGAGAGAGAGAGAGAGAGAGAGAGAGAGAGAGAGAGAGAGAGAGAGAGAGAGAGAGGGAGGGAGAGAGGGAGGGGGAGAGAGAGAGGGAGAGAGAGAGGGAGAGAGAGAGGGAGAGAGAGAGGTAGAGGATAGAGATGAGAGATATTTTTTATTTGGAAGTTGGAGGGGGGTGATCCATGTGTTCACCAATCAACCAATGGGAGGTCACCAGTTTGGAGGGGTTGGATTGCTGACGTGGCGCTGACGTGGCGAGTTTGTGTTTTCTCATTGCGTTTATAACAAAGTTTTGGATGGCTAAACAATTTCAAATGAAAAAATTGTAAACTACAAACTTTAACATCTCTTCGAGACCTACAACTTTGATATAGAACATATTTACATCCAAGATCATTTGAAATTTTTAAAAATTTAAGATTTTAAA